>AWOL01S0356146.1:9280-41315 GCA_000715115.1 Nicotiana otophora | reverse complement strand
TAAGTCTAAGGGTGTAGGATTACCTTTTGGAAGAAATCTTGCAAAACCCTCCTTTGAGTTCTTGAAGAAATTTCTTGAAGATCTATGTATTTTATGGATGATTGAGTTAGTTTTAGGGTGGAATTGATAGAATGAAACACCAAATTAGTAGGGATTACTCACCTTGAAGATGGAGGGAGTTGGAGGTCTTGAGAGAGTGGAGGAAAACCCCAAAGTTCGATCAAGAAAAATGGGATAAAATGAACCCCGAATAAGTATATAGCGTTTCGGGCGTCACAGGCAGCGTGGGGCGCTACCTGTGGACCAATTTCCAGAACCTCAAAAATCCCAGCGCCAGGGCTAGCGCCCCACGCTACCCTGGGCGCTGACGATGGGAAATCATTTCTATTTCGCCTGAAAATGGGCATAACTATCTCATACGATGTCCGAATTAGATGATTCTTTTTTCTACGGCTCCGTAATTTCAATACGGATATAATGCTTAAATAAAAACCAAATTTGTAGCTCGTTTGCTAAATGTGATACCACATATATGTGAAGCAACGACGTCATTGAAATACTATTGATGTCAAAATAATGCGGTTCCACCCCATAGGTATCCTTTGATACTCGAATATGTTATTCCCGAATACCGTTGTCGCACTTTAAAATATTAAATCATTAGGAAATTTTAACGGGGACTTACATCCGTCTTCCTGGCTTGGACCTTTCTGGCCCTGGCATGGGCCTTAGCGAATGAATCTACATGCATTTCAAAAGAGTCAATTGAATGCTCATATACAAGAGAATACCATGTCAAGGCCCCCTTTGTGAGGGTTTCTCCAAACTTTTTCAATAAAACCGATTTGATCTTATGTTGAGCTAAATCGTTTCCTTTCATAGCCGTTGTATAGGTTGTGATGTGCTCCTGCGGGTCCGAAGTCCCATCATTTTTTGTCATGTACGGCATCTTGAATCTCTTCGGGATAACTCTGGTGCTGCGCTCAGTTTGAACGATAACTGAGTATATGTTTTCGCATCTGGGCCCTTCAAAGCTGGTGGTGCGCCCACAATCTGATCCATTTGGGCATGAAACTCCTTCGCATTCTGTTCCATCCACTCGTTCATCTCCCTCATGAATCTCATGAGTTTGATTTTGAGGGGATCATTACCGGATCCACTATCGGTTCCCCTGTCACCGTCAAAACTGATCTCACCTCTCGGGTTATTGTTATTAACTCTTTGAGCCTTCTAATTTGCAGGAACACCGAGAGGAACCGCGCCTCTTCCGTTTGCATTGTTGGAACCGCCTGATAACGCTTGCTTCAATTCCGTCATGACCTGATCCTGGCTTGAAAGGTGGATCATGATGGCTTTCTATTGCTCTCTCAAGATCCTTACTATTTACGTAACGTGTTCATCTTCTACATCATCGGGAGTTCGTTCCCGTACATGTCGGGGGTATTGTCCTCCACGGACTGGGGTTGCCTCATCCCCCTCGTTGCGGGTGTCGCTAATTGAATCCTCATGTTGAGGTAGATTTTCATTCCCCTCAATGTTGTGTGCGATGTTGTTATCGTTAGCTGCCATTTTTTTATTTTTTTCTAAGAAACAAAGAATCAAACAAGTTAGTAATAAACTCAAGGATCAACTCAATTACACAAGTGTCTAAGCTCCACCGTGAGCGCCAAACTATTTACATGTAAAATAGTACAGTTAAATTTGTTGTGTGGTTTATAAATAAGCGAACTGATTTGATCCAAAAATGATAAATAAACAAGATTAAAAATAAGACTTAACGGTTAAAATCAAAAGAAATGACGAGCTTTGCTCCGAGATAAGTGCCTCCGGGGACAGAAATAAGAATAATATAAAGAGAAAATAAAGTTATTTTAGTGAGCTTGAGAATGGAATATAGCATAAGTTTTGCCAATGATTTCGTGTCTTACAATGGCTGTTGAATCTACTACTTATAGCTATATCTAGGAAAACAAAATCTTAGGATCAACTCCCTCTTAAATGACAATAACGAGGCCATTGATGAATATGTAACGGCAGACCATGAATGCAAATATTCTCTACAACGGCTACTCATTTAATACCGGGGAATATTCTTCATTGAATGTTATTCGATGGCAAGCATTTTATCTACTCAAGTTGATCATTTTCCCTTCGAGATCTATCCGATGTCAATTGCGGCCGTTGTTCCCAGTACTGGTTATTACGCGATCTACCTATCTTCGGTTCCATGTGTCATGTTTCCATTCGATAATCTAATGTAAACCAAGTTTACCCTATACAACTATGTAAATTTTTTAATGTTAAGAAACATAGCTCAAAGTAATAATATAAAACAAGAAAATAGACAAGAATGTAGGGAGAAAGAGACGAAAGATTCTTATTTCTTCCATGTATTCAAGTGTGTACAATGTGATGCCAAAAGCCTCTATTTATAGGATGGTATTTAGGTAATACAAAGGGATGTCATGAACATGGTATTAACTATTGAGATCATGGGGGAAGATCATGGAGAGGGTTAAGGAGGTGTGAGAGTTACAATAATAATGGTAAGAAATAGTGAGAGGTTAATGGAGAAGAGTAGTGAGAGTAACTTCTTTAGGAGTTATAGACATTCACTACATAATATAATATTTCATAACACTCCCTCTTGGATGTCTATAGATAATGTGCCTCGTTAAAACCTTACTAAGAAAAGATCCTGTGGGAAAAAATCTTAGTGAAGGAAAATGAGTACACATATCTTGTAATACGCATTATTTGTTGCCTCGTTAAAAACCTTGCCAGAAAAATCCAGTGGGATAAAACCTTAGCTAAGGGAAAAAGAATGTAGTGCGTATCTTATTCCCCTTGATGAAAACATCACTTTATTTTTCGGAAATGACACATTCCAATCCCGTATACCAGCTTCTCAAATGTTGAGGTTGGTAATTATTCATTGAACAAATCCACCAATCAATCAAATAAATTTGTTGAACATCTATATCTCCAATTTGTCGAAGATCATGTGTGAAAAGACCTTTAGTGAAATGTGCTTTATTTTAGGTTGTGTTGAGTCACTTGCTTTTTTGGTTGCTAATATCTTGGCATGACTTGAATCAATAATTTATAGCCTTTGTAGAATATCATAATATTATAATACCCTCACATGCAAATAGATTAGTTAAAGAACGAACTTCATCCATGCATTTGAATAATCAACAAAACCTTGACAATATTTCTTAGAATAAACAAATCTATATCAAAGTTTCCTTTTGCAATATAACACTAATCGTATTTTAATACCTTCACATAGGAGTAAAACTATATCTCGCTAGCATATTGTTATACTCATAGTTCTAGCAAGATACATTAGTGCACCAATTGCACTAGACAAAAATAAATCATGTACGTTATGATTGCTCTAATCCACATAAGGATTTAAGCTTTATTTAATAAATTTCTTGAAAACCTTAATATGCTTCAGAACAATTTAAATCTTTCAAGAATTTTCATTATACACATATCAAACGTATTGTCAGACCAAAACTTGAAACAACTACATCCACCATAGGAGAACATGTCTCCATATAATCAATGCCAGGATATTTACAAATCTTCTTGTGATACAAGTCGTCTTTATGTCTATCGACTTGATTTTTTATTTAACTTTTTGCACAAGAACACATTTATATCTCCACTGGATTTATACTTTCAGGTGTTGGGACTATCCGTCCAATTTCACATTTCTCATGTGAAGTCAATTTTTATTGCGTATTTTTCATTTGGCCAATCATTTATCTGTCCAAATTCCATGACAGATTTGATCTTAAGATCCTCGTCAATATTAATAATATTGAGAGCTACATTATATCAACAATATTATCAACAATCATTTTATATCGGTCCCATCATCACTTAATTATGATATAACTTATCAAATCTCATTATTTTCAGATTCTTGAGCCTCTCCCATGAAGTCTTATAAAGTGTTATATCGTGGTGCTTTTATAGAGCACTTGCTTCTTTATTATGACCATCTTGATCATTTTCTCCTATCCTTCATCAAGAATTTTTATTTTTGGAACTGATTAGTCTATTACGTTTTATGCGTGCCATAGACTCTGTCCATGATGGACTTTATTATATTTGTAGTATTAGCAGCTGAAATATAACATTTAGCTTTGGGTCAGCAAATGCGTCTCGCAATATTTTGCAAATGAATTATCACTTGAACTTCAAGTTCATATTTTCTTGTACGAGGATCTAGGTGTACTCATAATAATTCATTTCATGTATTACTTTTTCAGCTGCCCACTTTCTCTCCCTAATATTGGGATCACCAACACATATCCCCAACCTTCTTTGGGGACCCATCTTTGTGCATTGTGGTGGAACAATTAAATTATATAGCATATTCATATTTCTAGATGGAAATTATTTGACTCCTAACCCTGAACCAATTGTGATAGAGAGAATATAACTTATTTGCTAGATGCGTACAAGTGCTTTTGTATATTAAATAATACATCTCATATCAAATTTTCTTTTGTTCTTATAACCAATGGTTTAGCATAATTGGAGGAATACAATTTTTACTAAACCAACTTGGATTTAAACAAGCATTATCATCACAATTTACATTTTGGAATTGTGTTATAATAACTTGAGCAAGCAACTTTGCAAAAGTCAAACTGCAAGTTGATAACCAACGCACATGTGACCATACAATAGATGCATCTANAGAACATGCAATAACACAATATAATTACCTCTTATAATGGATTCAAGTTGAAATCTATGTTATATTTAGCTTACAACAGCCCAACATACCTCAATCACTTCATACCCAAACGACAACTATAATAATGTCAAACATCCCAAAAATGTTACAAAGAACGACTAATCCACTATCTTGTCATTATGTGGTATTTTTTCACACTATTTATCCTCCAAAACTCTATTAAATAGTAGTAAAATAGACTCACCAAAAACAACACGAAATAGCCCACAAAACAGTCCACTACATGTCGAATAACTCGAACTCACTACTTTCGATCACTGTCCCGTGAGTTCTAACTATTAAGAAATGGATTTATCAACCTTCATTGATATTTAAAATCTTAAACACAGAAAGTAGGCATTTTCTTAACTATTAAATACCTTCCAAAACTTAAACTACAAAGAATAAGAGAGGCGATATAGCAATACTTACGTCGTAGGGATCGTTCTAATGTTATCGCTTCTTGATTTCGTACCCTGATGTTAATCTTCTTTGAAACCCTTGTAAAGAGCTTAAGGATAAGTTTATGGGTCTTATTTGATCGTGGTCTCTGGAAAAATGAAGAAAGAGACGACATAAGAGATATAAATATCCAATTTGTTGAAAAGTCAAAAAGGTGCTACTTGGCACCCTAGCATTGGCCCTTCTTCCAACACTTATATCTTTTTATCTGTATGTCGTATGAATGAACGGTTAAAAGCATTGGAAACTATATTCCAATACCTTCAATTTGGTATATAATATGTCCCAAAAGACCTCATATAACACACAAAAGGTATTGCTCAAAAAGCTTTAGTGACCCACCTACTTGTCACCTATGTAGTCTGCGCAGTCTCGCGGAACTGCAAATATCTCTCTATTTCGATGTAGTATCGACGAATGCTTTAATGAGTTAGAAACTAGACTCGTAGATATTCAATTTTATATGTGGATCATCCTGTAATTCCAAGTATATTAGGAGAAAATCTCTGCTAAATTTGACCTAATATTCAACACATTATGAATGTAACTTGTGATGACATTTGCCAACTTTTGTTACAAAACTCGCTTGACTTCAAAATGTAATACAAGACTATCATACAACTAAACTAACTCATGACATAACATTCTTATCATGTTAAGAACCCTAGTATCACCCCAAAAGTATATGTTATAACATTCCTAACTTGTCGACATTCGACGAAACTTATTTTCTTCAATTTGCTTAGATCCTATGCCTTTCAACTCTCTTGGTAGTAATTATCCATGATCTTAAAGATTTATATCCTCCAAGGTAACATGAATAACTTACTTTATATACTTTCAAAGATGATCTCATTTCTGAGCTTACATTAATTGACTTATGATGTACTCTCACGTACGAAAATATGGGATGTAACAGCAAATGCCCTTGGCAAACTTTTGCGAATGAATATTCACTTGAACTTCAAGTTTACATTTTCTTGTATGAGGATCTAAATTTACTCATAATAAATCATTCCACGTATCACTTTTTCAGCTGCATATTTTTTCCCCTTAATGTTGGGATCACCAACATATTTCCCAACCTTCTTTGGGAACCCATCTTTGTGCATTGTGGTGGGATAGTTAAATCATATAGTACATCCATATTTCTAGATAGAAATTATTTGGTTTCTGACCCTGAACTAATTGTGATAGGGAATATGTTTCATAACTTGTTGTACAACTGTTGTTGTATATTAAATAATACACCTCATACCAAATTTCTATTTGAGAGTTTTGTTCTCATAACCAATGGTTCAGTTATAATTGGAGGCATACAATTTTTGCTAAACCAACTTAGATTTAAACTAACATTATCAAGATAAATCATCATCTTTTACATTCTCGAACTGTGCCCTAATAATTTGAGCAAGCAATCTTGCAAAATTCAAACTGCAAGTTGATAACAAACGCACATGTGACCATACAATAGATGCATATATTAAAATCATATAATAGTAAATGGTCCACATGGCAGGTGACTGGGCCTATATATATATATATATATATATATATCACCTTTTATTCGTTCCAGAAATTAAGGGATTCAATCCCAACTTTAACTGGTATATCATGAGAATAAGCAGCACAAGAGAATTCTTGAAGAATCTTCTATTTCTTCAATATATGTCAGTGTGAATTCCCAATCAATTTTTCACATCATAATTGAACCGGGATGATCAACCGGTCATGCCAACTAATATTTGTTTCAGTAAACCTCTAGTTTACTTGTGGCATGTGATTCCATCATCATACTTATACTAGTGTAGTACAAATAGAAGGGAAGTCGGGTAATATTACTGTGTGGTTACATGGATATGTCATTGGTTGCGTACATGTGGTATGCAAAAAATATTTTGTCATGCCTTATAAAAACTTATTAAAGACAAAATTAAAGAAAGAAATAATTTTGCTTATGATGATTTTGACCATGACAATAATAATATAATTTTTCATGTGGAGGAGATATTCAACATTTGGATGGTGTGATAAAAGAATTTGTAGTACAAAATTCATTGAGAGCTTCGAAAGAGCGAATTTGTTACTACCCGAATAAATAAAATTATTCATGGTATTAGTGGTAGTAAGTCACAAAACAAAATATTTTGAGTTTCAAAGATATTAACCAAAATGGTTGGCATATTGTGACTATAAATGAAAGGAAGATTGAATATCTTCATATTGTTATAATCACCGGGTAAATATAAAATGTATTCATTATCTTTCTTTCTCTCAAACCTCCCGTAGATGTGAGTTGTAGTATTAATTCACGCATGCATAAGTACATTCTTCTGCATATTTTGTATCACATATATATATTTTCACATTCACTTTCAGGAATGAGTCTGCATTTACGATGCTTATCACAAGTCACATTTTTAAGGAATGGACTATAATCATGTGAATGTGTCTCGTATTAACAGACCGCATTGATACATATTTCCTTCACTTTTAAAAAATTATTTTGAGAACCCTTATTGTTCTCCTTTTTACAATCACCATAATGATGACTATTATTATGTCACTTGTCTTCGTTTAGACTTATTATGCACCGCTTTTCATAGAATGAAGCAAATCAAGTGGGACAAGCTTCATGATTCTTTCATCAAAAGCATGTTATTTTGCATCAGTCATCATTATATCATTAATATGGTGCATTGAGACTTGAACTCAATGCCTTACCCATACAAAAGCGTGTTAGGCTAAATGTGTTGGGACTTAAACCCAATATCATGACTTTATCATTATGGTGCACCAGGCTCAAACCCGATGTCTTACCCTTAACCAATGATATAATAGGCTAAAGCGTGCTGAGGCTCACCCTCGAGCATTTAAAAATATTAATGATCACATCACTATTCATATATTTATTACAATTCAGTAAGCAATATTTGCTTATGAGACGGACATGTACCACATATATAAAAATCATAATAGTGTATCAAGGTGGGTTGCTCTGATGGTAAGCACCCTCCACTTCCAACCAAGAGGTTGTGAGTTCGAGTCACCCCAAGAGCAAGGTGGGGAGTTCTTGGAGGGAAGGATGCCGAGGGTCATTTGGAAACAGCCTCTCTACCCCAGGGTAGGGGTAAGGTCTGCGTACACACTACCCTCCCCAGACCCCACTAGTGGGATTATACTGGGTTGTTGTTGTTGTTGTAATAGTGTATCAAGGTGGGTTGCTCTGATGGTAAGCACCCTCCACTTCCAACCAAGAGGTTGTGAGTTCGAGTCACCCCAAGAGCAAGGTGGGGAGTTCTTGGAGGGAAGGATGCCGAGGGTCATTTGGAAACAGCCTCTCTACCCCAGGGTAGGGGTAAGGTCTGCGTACACACTACCCTCCCCAGACCCCACTAGTGGGATTATACTGGGTTGTTGTTGTTGTTGTAATAGTGTATCAAGGTGGGTTGCTCTGATGGTAAGCACCCTCCACTTCCAACCAAGAGGTTGTGAGTTCGAGTCACCCCAAGAGCAAGGTGGGGAGTTCTTGGAGGGAAGGATGCCGAGGGTCATTTGGAAACAGCCTCTCTACCCCAGGGTAGGGGTAAGGTCTGCGTACACACTACCCTCCCCAGACCCCACTAGTGGGATTATACTGGGTTGTTGTTGTTGTTGTAATAGTGTATCAAGGTAAGACTATTTAGTACCTACTAATACATAACACCTACTAAACATTATTGCTATACCTTTTAAAATAATAACTAACATTAGGTGAAAGTCTCTATATATGAATTTATACCTCTGAATCCCATCAAATTTAAGACTAGAAAAGAATTACTTCCCAAAAGAATTTTATGCAATTATGGTCACTTTTACACCAAGTACGTGAAACTTAAAAATTAATTAAGTTATTCCATTAAGAGGGAATAACTCATCATAGGCTTTATAAGACAAAATTATTATGGATATACAAAGGCTATCAAGAAGGAATAGATAATCAGCCTTTTGATTCTCAAATTTTGACTTACGTGCAAAACAACTTGCGTACCAGTAATAGTAATGTCTAAATTCATGCGGTGGTTATATTACACTATTTTAAAAACTAAAAAGAGTACGTATTAATTGATTTGGTATATGCGAAACAAAATGGTTTAGTTTGAAAAATGGTTGAAACTTATTTTCAAATCATAAATAAATCGCAGCAGAAGTTATAAAAGTAAGCTCATATATGTGTTACACAAGATATAACAATAAGTATCTATTTACTGGTAACGAAGGAATCAAAATTCTTCAGATTACTTTGCAAAAGCTGGCGTAGCTCCCTAATTTATGTACATCTTTGGTCACTGGTTTAGTACATAACATTTGATTGCATCACTATATGTCTTTTCACGATATACTGGTCTCCTCAACCTTGTTATTCCTCCTATTATATTTCATACCATTCCTTGAAGTTGCTAAATGGAAAAGAAAAACTCTTCTCTTCCGGGGGAATATTAGGCAATATTGAAATATGTTTTTCTGATGTAAGACAATTTTGTAGATGTATGTAACTCAAATAGATAAAGACTCATGTTAATAACGTGTTAAGAAACTTAGCTTAAAGTAATAATGTAAAACAAGAAAATAGACAAAAATATTGAGAGCAAGAGATGATAAATTCTTATTTCTTTCATATATTCAAGTGTGTACAATGTGATTCCCAAACCCTCTATTTATAAGATGGTATTTAAGTAATACAAAGGGATGTCATGAACATAGTATTAACTTCTTTATGTGTTTACTTTATTATATTTTGGCTCCCTTTGTAAAAAGCTCGGCTTCGCGAGTGAAGGGAAAGAAAAATGAGGAAGAGATTTAGATAAACAACCAATTGAGCCTCTAGGTTGAATTTTTCTCTTAAAATCTACTTTTCGTGACATGATGTTTGACACATTTGACTTTACAAGATTCACAATTAAGTAAACTTTGTAAACTTTGACTAACATTTAGAATTGTGGTCTCTCATTATTTTGCTATGAAGAAAAATTATATTTTGCTAATACGCTCGTTCAATTTTAGAATCTATATATTTTAATTAAAAGCTGAATAATCTTGTCCAATTTAATGTGCAAATTCTAAAATTAACTCTTGAACTACTAAAAATGTTAGACAAATTAGGACACAGGGAGTATATAGTGTAATAAAATTCTATCACTTTCCGTTTAGGCTTCATAGCCCCACCTCACAAAGGCAAAGTACGAGGTAAGTATACTGTTAAATAGTGGGGTATTATCACTTTTAGTCCGCGTCAGAAATTATTTATATTCGATAGCAGAAAAAATGTATAAGATTTGTATAATTTTTGTATATAACATACAGAATATATATATATATATATATATATACAAAAAAAATATTTTTTCGGCTATTATGTTGAGAACGGCTACACATTATTTTTTTCCTTAAATAATTAATAGTGGAAATTGATATCATAATTAGAATTTAAGAACTTTAAAGAATTAAAGAAGCATTTCGACACACATGAGACGAAAAAATATGTTCCTTTTTTTCCTAATAAAAGAAAGCTACATGACCATCCATATGAAAAAATACAGGTCAAAACGATGTAACTTCTCAGTATGAGAAAATCTGCCCTTGGAATTTGTTATGTAAAATAGAGGGGGGCAAATCCCCCACTTCTGATTAACTAGTAATACAGGTGTAAATAAGTTGTTTTTCGATGGGTGCGTGTCAAATCTTTCAAAAAAATAATATATTTTTTAAAGATCCCACAAGAATACAATAATATAGGTTATAATGCAAACATGCAGTTATTTATTAAATGAAAGGTCCAAAACAAGCAAAAGGCACATGGCCTTTGAATGAACAAGTAGTCATTTGGAATCCAAAACTTAGTTTATATGTAGATTAATTTTTTTAAAGGGTGGACGATGGTGACATTAGGAGACTCAGAGCTCTTTAAAATAGATACAAAAAGCAAGAAAATTATGACATAAACAAGGTCTCTGTCTCTCGAAGTCACAACAACATTAATGGTATGAAAAATCTCAGTGAATAAAACATACATCAGAAGAAGATTCTGGCAAAATTTTCAAGTAGTAAACCACCCATGAAAGTCCAAAGAGCTGATGTTAGCCCTTATTATGATAATATAATAATAATTAAAATAAAGGAAAGTATCAAGTGAATTAGCACTTTTTAGTCAGCATGTTGTCTGTACAGAAAAGGACATAGATAAAATGGCAACCAAAAAATAAAAGATTAGCTAGAACATTTTTACGCTTAAATGATTCGTTGGTTGTGTATACGGGTAAAATCGAACCCGTTGAACGTCTCGGTTTTCCGGTAAGACAAACGGGACTGGAACGTGATCATAAGGAATTGAAGTCTGGGCGGAAAACCTCTCACATCGGGGATCCAGCATTAAATCCGCCCTCGGAAGCATTGGGGCCACATCTCCCGGGTCTGATTCGAGTCCCTCAACTTCGGAGAGCATTACCAAACGGCCAAACACGACTTACAAAGATCCGTAATATCTGTACCCAACCGGGTGTCACGGCGTAAATCTCGGCCCGTATCAGCACTAAAATAGTGATTAGCATAAAGAAAGATTTTTATCCTTTAATTTTTTGAATTGTACTTAGGGTGAAACTCCCCTATTATATAAAGGGGAAACTAACTGTTCATTAAACACATTGTAACACATATATCAAGGCAATTTATTTTAATTCTCTTTGTTGTTCAAAGTTCTTATTCTTGTTCTTAAGTTCTTTATAAGTATAAGCTTGGAATCGAGGGCAGGTTCTTCATCGAGCCATCAACCGAGCTCGGAATCACCCTTATCATTGGTTTTGTCATCTATTTTTTATTTGTTTAATCTAACGCTATTAATTACTTGTATTGAATTAATCCACATATCCTTAAAATCACATATAAATTCAACTGTTATCTGTTTTTTAGGGTAAACAGTTTTAACGCTATTAATCACTTGTATTGAATTAATCCACATATCGTTAAAACCACATATAAATTCAATTGTTATCCGTTTTTTAGGGTAAACAGTTTGGCGCCCACCGTGGGGGCTAGGGATAATAGTGATAATTTGTTACAAATTTTCATAACACACTCTATTTTACACTTGTTCTTTGAGATTTTAATTTCAGGTCAAATTAAAAATGTCGAACTCTCAATCTACTCATTTGAACGTTAATGCTGAGTCTGGCCACCATGGCGAGAACAACAATGCAGTGCCCAGCAACGAGGTGCCCCCTATTGACTCCAAAGGAGTTCCAGTTGCGAACCCGATCGATGCTAACTCACATGTAGCTATGAACGCAAACTTGCCTACCGATCCCGAAAACAGCGTTCGCGGGGGAGACCGATCGGTGGCCCGGAGTACACACGACGGCGAAGGTGATGGGATCAATTTGCGGGTGATCTTCAAAATGTTACAGGCTCAACAGGTAGCGATATCCCAGTTGCAGAACCCAAGCCGCGCCCCTAGTAGAGTTGAGCCCGAACCATCCCGGGAAAACACTCGCAAAAATAAACGTGCCATAGAAAGGCCGGGTGAAGCTGAGCCCGCAACACCGAGATAATAAAGATGCTTGAGGAACTGACAAAACGGGTGTAATCAGAAGAAAAGAAAATCGAAGCCAACGACAAAAAAGTGAAGACCTATAACTCCAGGGTTGACCAAATCCCAAGAGCACCCTCGATATTGAAAGGCTTGGATTCCAAGAAGTACGTCCAAAAACCTTTCCCTTCGAGCGCAGCTCTGAAACCGATCCTGAAGAAGTTTCGTATGCCCGAAATTCCAAAGTATAACAGGACCACGGATCCGAATGAACACGTGACCTCATACACGTGTGCCATCAAGGGAAATGACTTGGAAGATCATGAAATTGAATCGGTTTTCCTGAAAATGTTTGGGAAAACCCTGTCTAAAGGAGCAATGATATGGTATCACAACCTACCCCCTAATTTTATTGATTCGTTTTCCATGCTTATGGATGCCTTCGTAAAAGCTCATGCCGGGGCCATCAAAGTCGAGACCAGAAAATCAGACCTCTTTAAAGTCAAGCAAAGAGATAACGAAATTCTCGGGGAGTTCGTGTCGAGGTTTCAAATGGAAAGGATGGATTTCCCCCGGTTGCGAACGATTGGGTTGTTCAAGCATTCACTCAAGGACTCAACTCCAAAGCTATTTGGCTTCATAGAAACAGAAACAGAATTTGATAGAGTACCGGCGGTATCTTGGGCTGACGTCCATAACAAAATCAAAATGGAGGATGATCATCTCGGGGCCCCCTCTGGGTACGTGTATCCCATCAGAACTAATGACAGGTCTAAAAGAGTCGTCGATCATGAACTAAGAGCGAGTAGAGATCGATACCAACCGTATAACATAGATCGAAGGGGTAGTGGATTCGGACATAACCCAGCGAGGAATGAAAAATGAAGCGATCGAGGTCATAATAACAGGGGACTCATGAGAAAAATCGGTTTTGACGGGCCAATCGGGACCAGGGAGGCACCGAGGTTATCGGAGTACAACTTCAGTGTCGATGCTGCCAGCATCGTATCAGCCGACGGACACATCAAAGATACCAAATGGCCTCGTCCATTGTAGTACAATCCTGCCCAAAGAGACCCCAACCTGATGTGTAAGTACCATGGCACCCACGGTCACAGGACCGAAGACTGCCGACAGCTAAGGGAAGAAGTGGCTCGGTTATTCAATAATGGACACCTCCGGGAGTTTCTGAGGGATCGATCCAAAAATCACTTCAGGAACAGGGACTCTAGTAAGCAGGCCGAGCAAGAGGAACCTCAGCACGTCATCAAGATGATCATTGGTAGGGTCGACATCCCTCAGGGGCCAATGCTGAAGCGCACTAAGGTGTCCATTACAAGGGAAAAATGAACCCGAGATTACATGCCGGAGGGGACCATCTCTTTCAATGATGAAGACGCTGAAGGCATCGTACAACCACATAATGATGCCCTGGTAATTTCTGCACTCATAAATAAATCTCGAGTTAAGCGTGTGTTGATTGATCCAGGTAGCTCGGCCAATATCATCAGATCGAGGGCCGTAGAGAAGCTGGGGCTACAAGACCAAATAGTGCCCTGCCCGTCGCGGTTCGGGTCTTAAACGGATTCAACATGGCATGTGAAACTACTAAAGGGGAGATAACCCTGTTGGTGAACACCGTCGGAACCATTCAGGAAATGAAGTTCTACGTCATCGAGGGGGATATGAGGCATAACGCTCTATTCGGAAGGCTATGGATTCACAACATGAGGCAATACCCTCGACACTGCACCAGGCATTGAAGTTTCCCACACCGGGAGGGATCAAAACAGTTTACGGAGAACAGCCGGCCACAAAAGAAATGGTCGCGGTCGATGAGGTGATGCCGATATTCACCCTCTCGACATCAAAGAAGCCGGTGTCGGTTAGGAAGGAAGAAACTAAATAGCAATCACTAACACCGGTCCCTAGCAAACCGGAGAAACAACAAGCAGACGAGGATGATGATTACGGAGTTCCTAGGTCGTTCATCGCCCCTGACAATTTCAATGCCAACAAGTTAACGGTCGAGGAGCTAGAACAAGTCATATTGATCGAACATTTGCATGATCGGAATGTATACCTGGGCACGGGGTTAACTCCCAAGATTAGGAAAGAACTCATTGAATTCCTTGTAGCTAATATAGATTGTTTCGCTTGGTCCTATATTGATATGACAAGGATCTCACCAGAAATAACTGCTCGCAAGTTGAGCTTGGATCCGAAGCTCCACCCGGTTAAACAGAAGAGGAGGCCTCAGTCCGAAGTCAAGCATGCATTCATAAAAGACGAGGTATCCAAACTCCTTAAAATAGGTTCTATTCGGGAAGTTAAGTACCCGAATTGGTTAGTTAACGTAGTGGTAGTGCCTAAAAAGGGAAATAAATTAAGAATGTGCTTGATGCCTATTCCAGGTACAACCAAATCCGAATGGACTCGGGCGATCAAGAAGAAACTTCCTTCATCACTAAATCCGGCACCTATTGTTATAACGTAATGTTATTCGGACTAAAAAATACTGGTGCCGCTTACCAACGCCTAGTAAACCGGATGTTCGAAGAGCAAATAGGAAAATCAATGGAGGTTTACATTGACGACATGTTATTTAAGTCCCTGCGAGCAGAGGACCATTTGGAACATTTACAGGAAACCTTCATCATACTGAAGAAATACAATATGAAGCTGAACCCAGAGAAATACGCATTCTGGGTCGGGTCCAGGAAGTTCCTTGGATTTATGGTGTCCAACCAGGGGATCGAGATCAATCCCGACAAAATCAAAGCTATAAAGAACATTACCATGGTGAACATTGTCAAGGCCGTTCAAAGGCTAACCGGGCACATAGTCGCCCTGGGTCGGTTCATATCAAGGTCTTCCGATAAGAGCCATCGGTTCTTCTCATTATTGAATAAGAAGAATAACTTCTCGTGGACCCCGGAGTGCCAGCAAGCTTTGGAAGAACTTAAACGGTACCTTTCGAGTCCACCTTCGCTTCATACTCCAAAGGAGGACGAGCAGTTATTCCTATACTTGGCGGTATTCGAGATAGCGGTAAGTGGAGTCTTAGTCCGGGAAGAGGAAGGTACGCAATTTCCTATCTACTATGTTAGCAGGATTCCAGGCAAGGCCGAAACAAGGTACCCTCACCTGGAGAAATTGGCGCTTGCTTTGCTAAGCGCCTCCAGGAAGTTAAAGCCATATTTTTAATGTCATCCCATATGTGTCGTAACTACTTATCCATTGAGGAACATAATGCACAAACTTGAGCTCTTGGGACGATTTGGCCAAATGGGCTGTGGAAATTAGTGGGTACGATATCGAATAATGACACCGAACCGCCATCAAATCTCAAATTTTAGTAGACTTCGTGGCCGACTTCACGCCGTCCTTAATACCCGAAGTCGAAAAGAAATTGTTGTTAACCTCGGGGAACTCCACAGGAATCTGGACCCTCTTTACGGAAGGTGCCTCGAACGTAAAGGGATCCGAACTCGGCATTGAGTTGAAGCCACCTACGGGTAACGTAGTTAGGCAATCTATTAGAACTGTGAAATTGACTAAACATGAGGCCGAGTATGAGGCCATGATTGTAGGTCCCAAATTGGCTAAAAGCCTGGGGGCCGAAGTGATCGAAGCTAAATGCGACTCCCTCCTTGTAGTAAATCAAGTCAATGGGACATTCGAAGTAAAAGAGGAACGAATGCGAAGATACTTGTATAAACTACAGGTAACGCTATATCGATTCAAGGAATGGACCCTACAACACGTGCCCCGGGATCAAAATAGCGAAACCGATGCTCTGCTAATTGGGGTCATCGGTTGATGACAATGAATTCAGATCGGGAACGATCGTACAACTCATGAAATCAGTAGTAGAAGAAGGCCATGCTGAGATAAACTCAACAAATTTAACTTGGGACTGGAGAAATAAGTATATAGACTATTTGACGACTGGAAGTTGCCCTCGGATCATAAAGAATCGGGAGCTCTGCGCACGAAGGCAACCAGGTTTAGCTTGTCCGAAGATACTCTATTCAGAAGAACGTTCGATGGCCCACTCGACATATGCTTGGGGCCGAGAGACACCAAATATGTTTTGAGGGAAGTTCACGATGGCACCTACGGAAATCATTCGGGGGCAGAATCGTTGGTTCATAAGATAATTAGAGTCGGCTATTACTGGATCGATATGGAGAAAGATGCGAAGGCATTTGTGCAAAAATGTGACGACTGTCAGAGGCATGCACCATTGATCTACCAACCCGGGGAGTTACTACACTCGGTCATGTCACCCTGGCTGTTCATGAAATGGGGAATGGACATCGTCGGTCCCCTACCATGGGCACCCGGTAAGGCTCAATTTATACTATTTATGACTGATTATTTATCTAAATTGGTTAAAGCTCAAGCATTTAAGAAGGTCCGGGAAAAAGAAGTCATCGACTTCATTTGAGACCACAAAATATATCGGTTTGGTATACCGGCCGAGATAGTGTGTGATAACGGGAAGCAGTTCATCGGCAGCAAGGTAAGCAAATTTTTTGAGGACCTTAAGATCAAAAAGATTTTGTCAACACCCTATCACCCTAGTGGGAATGGACAGGAGGAGTCGACGAACAAAACAATCCTTCAAAACCTTAATAAAAGGTTGACCGACGCCAAAGAAAAATGGAAGAAAATCCTGTCCGAAGTGTTGTGGGCATACCGTACGACATCAAAATCCAGTACCAGGGCCACTCCATTTTTGTTGGTCTATGGTGCTGAAGCGCTAATACCGGTTGAGATGGGAGAATCGAGCCTCATGTTCCGATATACAACCAAAGAATCAAACGGTGAGGCCATGAGCACGAGCTTAGAACTATTGGATGAGAGGCGCAAGGCCGCTCTAGTCAGGTTGGGCGCCCAAATACAGTAGATATAAGGATATTACAACCGAAAAGCCAACCTCCGACACTTCAATATCGGGGACTTGGTGTTAAGAATGGGCAATACATAACACCCGCAACCCGAACGAAGGAAAGTTTGGGAAGGTCCATATCGAGTCATTGGGATTACCGGTAAACGTTCGTATAAACTCGCAGCAGGAAACGGCGCACAGCTACCAAACAACCGGAACGTGACTCACTTAAAACAATACTACTGCTAAGGTACAACCTCATTCACTTTCTTTATTTTTTATATTACGAATTGGGATAACACTTGCAGGCAACAACCAAAGGAATATATAGTTGTTAGGTCTGAAAGCATGTGTTGCACTCTTTTTTTCTTGAACCGGTTTTGTCCCAAATGAGTTTTTCGGTAAGGTTTTTAATGAGGCAACAATAAACTGTGCTAACTTAGAGTCAAAGACCAATTTTAAATGGAAGTCAATGGTCGCATCAGCAATATCCGAGCCCACTCAAAGATTGACCTCGAATACTGGGGGGCACCACTCTAGGGTCATGATTTTTAGCAAGGAAGGGAACTTTGTGCTGGAACAGTTTAGGTTCGGTGGTTAGGAATTATTGTAAGGGACAAACGGTGGAATGAACCGTGTTCGCATAGGTCACCCCGGCCATAATACGAGCTTTTACACGCTTACAATCTTGTACGTTACACACATAAATGAAAGAAAGTTTCTACCGTGCTAACAAAACTTTTTTGCTTTTTAAAAGTATCAAGCCTAAGGGCTACTCCTACCCGGGAACTATCAAGCCCAAGGGCCACCCTTATCCGAGACCAAAGGGCTACCTTCACTCGGGGACTACCGTCCGAGATAAATTCGGACGGATCGGTTTATCGAAACTCGGAGACGCAAAACCTATTAGGCAGTGCCCAAACTTAAAAGGCTACGGCCACCCTAAAAATAGTTCGGAGACGTCCGAAACCCGTAATCAAAACATAAGGCTTTCAACAAAATTCTAAACATGTTCAAAGGTTACCCTCGGCAAAGATACACTCTAACAACATTTAAAGAAAATTCTTGGGGAAATTTTCGTCCACTCCGAGCTTACACAAGTTCTAGCAAAAACTGCATCGAGGACAGGTCTTGTTCGGACCTCCGAAAAGTGACTTATTACTACGTTTGATTCTGCTAAGTCATTAAAAATATTTGCAATCGTAAAAAGATGCTAAGATAATAGACTTGCACATTGCCAAAAGGGAAATATTTTATATTCCGAAATATTTTTACAAAGGCCCAACAAAATTGGCCTCAACAAAATATATGTACATGATACAAAAAACAAATCAAAATAATCCTAAAGCATCTACGTCTGATCTTCACCAGAACCCAACTCGTCACCAGAGCCGTCGGGGCCTTCGTGTTCTTCGGAGCCCTATGAGCCTTCTTCATATTCGGGTTCAGCTAGCTTCTTAGCCTTGATCTCAAGTATCTTTGCCTCCTCGGTCTCAGCCGACAGGTCAAAGCCTCGGGTATGGATCTCTTCGAGGGTCTCCCTCCGAGATAGCCGCATCACGTACTTAGTAGTAGTCTTCAGGCGAGCCTCGGGTGCTTCAACATCGACCCTATACTGGGCCACCATCTCTTCAACATCGGCGGAGGTTGTGTAAATCTGAGACTTTATAGCTTCACATTCATTACCAAGGGCATCCCGTTCTGCCAGAGTCGAGCTCAATTGTGATCGGAGTTCATCATTCAACTGGGACCGCTTGCCGGCTTTTTCTTTTGCCACTCGGAGTTGAACCTTTACCTATGCTAGCTGTGCCTGGGCGGTTTCCTTCTCCGAAGACAGCCGATCCATTTTGCTCTTCCAATCATCGACAATGGCATGGACCTCATTCATTTTAGCTTGGAATTGGTCGATCCGGTCAATCTTCTGCTGAACCTGTGAGTGTTGGTCGTTAGTCGCCATGGCTAAGTCTTCATTGCTAACTTCAAAAACCTTTATCTTTTTGACCAAATCGGCATGTTCCTGCCTCAGGTGCAAAGCCTCCCTCCGAGCCTCATTCAGCCCGCCCTAAAGGTCCCTGATAGCCCTTTCGTGTTACTCGCTGAGAAGCTTATACATATTTCTTTTCTCGGCAAGCTCATTGACCTCAAGCTCAAGCTGGTTGATCTCAGCCCGATACCGAAGAAAGATTTCGTGATGAAGCACTGAGTCCTGCAAAAGGGTAAAAGAAGAAAACATGAGAAATATCAGAAACTAAGTCAAAGTTTAAAAGAGCATAATAATGCCTTACCCGATTTAGCGCATGTTGCGCTTTGTTGAACAGGCATGACACTTCAACCTCATTCATTTTCGCCTAGTCTTTTTCAGTCACCAGGCATCAGAGGTAGCTCGTTACTCTTATTGTAGAAGAAAGAACTCGAGCATCCTCCGGGACAGTGATGATTATCGACCTCTTATGGCCGGGATCGACACTCGGGGTAGGGAACTGGTTGATTAACTTTGGGCTCTAGTTCAGCCCGCCAACTTCTGAAGACGGATCTTTTCTCGGCACTTTCAGGTCGCCCAGCCCGAAAACATCTTCCAAGACGAAAGGAGTCCACACCATCCAAAAAGGAACGAAGGGGATCGTCCACGCCATGAGCCCCTTCATTAGACCTCTCCTTCCCTGCTCGGGCCTTCTCGAGCATGGACTTAATATAGGAAGGCGACCCTAAAATATCTATTACACCGGGCGCCTCCTTCAGAGCGTAGCCAGAATCCCTGGAAGTCTCAGCCCCGGTTTCCTCATCAACCTCTCGGGTCTAAGGGAGATCAGCCTCGTGGATCTCCTCCCCAATAACTGCCTGCTCCTCAGGAGAAGTCGGCCTGTGGGCCACGAAAAACATCATCTTCCTCGGGCTCATCCCTGAGCCGAAGAAGCGAGTCCGAGTCGGGTTCTCAAGAGCTAGAACTTTCCTTTGGCTTACGGGCCAACCTTCTCTTTGGCTTCTTCTTCTCTGAGCTCGGGGAGCCCGAAGCTTTCCTTTTATTCTTTTCCCCCCCTGCAGCCCCGAGTTGTCCCAAAGAAGAGGGGTCAACGGACAAGGACACATCCTCATCCCCTATAGAAGGCCTAAGTTTAATGGTCTTAGGAAAACTTACAAAAAGAAAAGTAAAGAAAAGAGAGAAAGTACGATGCGAAAAGGAGAGCCCAATGTTACCTATTCGGGGAATGGTCTTACCGTGAGAACGGGCCTCCCACTGGCCCCTCGAGAGTTTGCGCCATGTGTGCTCAGAATAAGGCATCTGTGAACAAATGCCCTCGACCCACTCCTTGATCTGAGGGATAGCGTTTGGGACTCGAGCGACAGTTGCACCACCACAAGTGAGAAAAAAAGAGGTGAATGTAGCGTTCAAAGGAAAAATATACTTACGAGATGCATTCCATTTCTCGGGGAATAGCATGAACTCAGGGGGAATCAAGCCTTCGGTCTTCACCCAAACAAAGCATCTCTGCCAGCCCCGGTCCCGGTCCTCACCGATACTCAAGAATGGGGCTTTGTTGGCCTAGCGTGTGAGCTTTATTAGTCTTCCTAGGAAGATTCGGGGACTGTATAGGTGGAGTAGGTGATCGATGGTGAACTGATGGGATTCGGTCTTGTTCACGAAGTATCGAAGGAGGATCATGACCCTCCACAGAGACAGGTGGATCTGACCGAGGCATACTTCGTACCTCTTGCAGAAGTCCAAGATAACCGGGTCCACCGGGCCCAATGTGAAGGGATAAGTGTAAACACTTAGATACCCCTCCACATGGGTAGTGATGGCGTCCTCGGGCCCGGGGACTACTACGTCTTTACCCACCCAGTTGTAGTCTTCTCGGACCACGGAAAGAACGTCTTCGGTTATGAAGCATATATACGTTGATGCTCCTTCACCCCGGCCCTGCACCGATGTAGGCTTTTCGACCTTAAAGTCATCTGCGACTGAGCAACCCCGGGGATGAACATTTTCAATGGAGGCTCGAGAGCAGATTCATCGGTAGCCGCACCAGGAGTAGACGTCTCGAGGATGACAATATCAAGAATGACCGCCTCAATTTCAGTGGTCGGTTGGGAAGAAGAAGAAGCGACTTGATGAGGAACAGATTTGGATGTTTTGGGCATTGTTATCTAAAAAAGCTTGAAAGGTCTAAGAAAAGGTTTTGAAAAATGAAGAGTCAAGTGTGCTGATTTGGGTAAAGACTAGATAAAAACACGAAAATTACTAAGAAATTTTGAAGAACAGAGGTAAAGATATGGAAGTACGAAGAAGGTGAGTAACAACTTTAAGAATCGAAGGTAGAAGCTTGGTCAAACGGTGAAAACTGAACGAAGAATGAACGCTTTTATAGAGGTTTCGTGACACTTCGCATTCAGAGGTGACCTGTCGATGGCTAACACGTGTTCGAAGTCAGTACGACACGACTTGACGGGACATTTCGGCTTATTTTTCGTTTCTGTTGCGGCGTATTAAAGGAGGTGAAAAGCATCTGTCGTTTCTCATCGTTTCGATAAATCTCATCTCTAAGAAATGAGGGGACTATCTGTATACGGGTAAAATCGAGCCCGTTGAACATCTCGATTTTCCGGTAAGACAAATGGTACTGGAACGTGATCATAAGGAATCAGAGTCTGGGCGAAAAACCTCTCACGTCGGGGATTGAGCATAACATCCGCCCTCGGAAGCATCGGGGCCACATCTCCCAGGTCCGATTCGAGTCCCTCAACTTCGGAGAGCATTACCAAGCGGCCAAACACGACTAACAAAGAGCTGTGATATCCGTGCCCAATGGGGTGTCACGACATAAATCCCGGCCCGTATCATCTTAGAATTAGTGATTAGCATAAAGAAAGATTCTTATCCTTTAATTTTTAGAATTGTACTTAGGGTGAAACTCCCCTACTATATAAAGGGGAAACTAATTGTTCATTAAACACATTGTAACATGCATATTACGGTAATTTATTTCAATTCTCTTTGTTGTTTAAAATTCTTATTCTTGCTCTTAAGTTCTTCATAAGTATAAGCTTGGAATCGAGGGCAGGTTCTTCATCGAATCATCAATCGAGCTCGGAATCACCCTTATCATTGGTTTATTCATCTATTTTTCATTTGTTTAACCTAACGCTATTAATCACTTGCATTGAATTAATCCACATATCCTTAAAACCACATATAAATTTAACTGTTATCCGTTTTTTAGGGTAAACAGTTTTAACGCTATTAATCACTTGTATTGAATTAATCCACATATCTTTAAAACCACATATAAATTCAATTGTTATCCGTTTTTTAGGGTAAATAGGTTGCTAAAGATCAAAAAGCCCCCCTAAAAAAGATGAATATAACATATCACTCCACTAAGTAGTTTATGTCAAACAACATAAATTTAACTTTAAAAGTCACAAATTAAAGGGACAAATATTGCATTAAGCAATTTAATATGAACATCGAGTACAAGTAAATGTTCTAGGGCATAATTGTCCTCCTGTTTTCACAACATAAATTACTATCCATTTGGATCAGACCACTTCTATTCATGCTTTTGAGATGTGAAATCTTCCCTAGGGATGGTTAGGGTGGTACAAATTCCATGTTAAAAGATCAGCCAATTATCAACTTTCAGCAATGTGGATTTTCAAAAACATCATATCTCTTTCACGAAAAACAGAAAATAAGAGATACTCGTAGAAAACAATTGCAGATCTCGAGGTAATATACTAATAGTGGCATGTATTATTCGAAGATACCATTATTAACATAATCTAAACTTCTGAAGCTTAACATCTAATATTAAACTTCAAGAGCAATTACCATATCAACAGCACATATCACAAAGCTGAACTCATTCCTATACGTGTAATGAACCAGAAAGAAAAGGTTCCCAGATCTACCAAACAAGATTTTAGCTAAAATTGTCCCTTATCTTCGGGAATAGGTTTAATTCTGTACTTTATCTATCATTTGAGCACTTATCATTCACTAACTTTACCAAACTTGAGCAGTTTTAGTCTACTAACAGAAAAACTAAATGGAGAGCACCAAAACTAACGGGTTTCACTTGAAATTTACATCACCCAGGTAAAAACAGACACACCCATCTTGAGTTTTCTTTTCCAATCTTTTCTTTCCCTAATTCAGCTCTTCCTCGCAGTAAACACGCAACATTAATTTATTTATTTTTAAAAGCATATTATAACCTTGGAATTGCAACATAATGGCAACGTAAATATGGTGAAAACTAGTCACCAGCAACGATTATTACCTATTGGTGTGACACTGTGACTGCAATGATTTTGGTGGATAATATTTATAGTGTCAATTTATCCATTATGTGAAGTGCTTCCGGTGTCAATTTAAATGGTTTTATCCTCTACCTGAATCTGCAAATGTTTTGGTATCAATTTTGTCTGGTTTGTAGAATTTTTGGTGAGAAAAGCTATTCTTATTTTTAAGGGGTAAGTGCATATATAGTCATTCTCAGGGAAGCTATTTAGAAATTAGTCAATACTTATTTTGTCCTGAAATTTTACACTAAAAATCCTAACTTCAGGACAATTCAGGACATTTTTGTCCTGGAAAATTGAACTGAAAGACTAAAATTAAGGGCGCACTAGCAAATTTCTAAATAACAGCCATTTAAAATGGCTATGTGGTGTCATTTCTACTATTTTTAATGAATACTATGTTGCTGAAGTTCTTGGTAGGATTGTTGAAGCTCAACACTGTTCTGATGCCGTGAAACTAAATCAAATCATGGAGAAAACTTACTATTGAAGCTGAAGAAGGCTACAAAGCTATTCTAGTAACGAGAATTTTTTTTTTTTGGGGGGGGGAGGGATTTTGTTCCGTCTTTTTTCTTCTCTGTTTTAATTGTTATCCAGTTAGCAAAAGCCACATGGATTTACTGCTTCTCCGTTCGGTTTTTTTTGTTAGCAGACTAAAACTGCTCAAGTTTGATAAAGTTAGAGGATAATAAGTTCTTAAGGTGATAGATAAAGGACAAAATTAGACCTACTAAACTTTTGGCTAAAAATTCTCTACCAAACCATCAAACAGTCACGTGCCTGAACGATTCTAGCAATTAAACAAGGATGGCAACAAATGAGGTAATGAACCACCGATGGATGTGGTGGAATGGATAGAATCTCCTCGTCCTTAATCAGGTTTCGGTTTTGAGTCTTGAGGATGGATAGGCTTCCGATAGGAAATGCTTTCCCCTTTAATGGACCCTACGCGGTATGAATCCGAATTTATCTGGCTAATGTGTACCAGATACCTCCGAATGGGTTAAACCAAAAAACAAAACAAAGTAATCAACACATACATAGATGCCTACTTCCACATTTCGAAAAAATAAAATATTTCAACAAAGAGGATCGCCAACTCAAAACAGATTTGTGCACAAAAGCTTACCGGAAGTAATAGATTTTCAAGGTCTGTGTCTATTAAATTTTTTATAGGCAAAAAGGATCAGCTAATGTTAGTGCCAAAGTAAATCTCTGGAAAAAGATAGCTTTAGACAGTTAATTTTTGGCTAATAGCTAAGAGCTGTATTTACAACCACATAACAGGAAGCCAAGAATCTAAAAATGTGCACTAGAAAACTTCTGCATGTACAAGAGGAGTAAATAACATGTAAAACAAGTAAAAAAAAAAAAGATCAACTCATTTGATCCACAAAATCAAATAGTAGGCAAGTCACTTAGCACAAAATACCTTGAATAAACTCAAAGCAGAAAACCAAAGCTTAAAGTTTACACAGAGAAGTAAAATTTATAATTGTGGAAATTCCATAATATAGAAAATCTTTACTGCACTGCAAATAAAAACAGTTGCGATTCTTCTGATATTAGAACTAATTGATTATTATGGTAGCATTTCTTCTTGCAATACCTCAGTCCATTCTCAGTTTTTCCCAGCACCCTCTATGTCATAGATCAATGATTTAATTACTTCTTTTTTCAATTTTAGTCAAATTACAAGCCAAAAGAACATACTCATGCTAAGGCTGGAACTGGACAGCGTGAAGAGAAGTAAATAATTGTTCATTTTAAGAAACAAAGTGTTAAAACTTGAATTGACTAACACAAATTAGCAAGCAAGGAGTCTTGACTAAGCCTAGTTGCAAAGTGTAGGTATCACTAAGCGGTCTTCTTACTAAAAAAAGCTCATCAGCTCTGCAATTCTTTGGTGTCTCACTGATTACACAAAGTCAGAAGCTTTGGAAGGGAAAATGCATGGCCAACAATATGGAACAAGAAGAAACTAGGCATACACATATCACATAACCAGTCAATAAACGGGTATCCTGATATACGGAAGAAAGACCTCTAATAGCCCAACTGTATGCCACATGCAAAGAGGCAAAAGCTGTAACATTACTTGATTCTTGATCGCACTTTACCTTTGAAGAAACAATTCTTCGATCATGGGAAAAGCATGTCTTGTGTAATGGCATAAGATAAAGTGCCAACACTCTTGATGTTAAAAGGAGAGACAACACCAAACAAACAAATTGTCTTAATTTGTGAAGTAGCATTGAAGCCGGCATATGGAAGCATCTCACTTAAGGAAGAGGAATCACGCATTCAACAAGATCAGATGGAATCTGATACATTGACTGAAAGAAGTTGTGGCTGAAAGGAAAAACTTACATATGATTTGGACATTGAAAAGTATGAATATTTAACAGACTTAAAATACAAGGAGCCAAAACAATATTTACAAGGAAGAAGCTATGCAGACAGCAAGATAGACACAGAGATGTAACTTTAAAGCTACAACCAGAAAACCTCTAATATACTCAAATTTATGGAGGCCACCATCTTCACAAGTAAGATGATCTGTCATCCAACCCAGTTTACTGATACCATGGAAATTCAAGGCGATAGGTTGGTTCGCATTTATTCTGTCAGTAACTCGAAGGTCCCTAAGAAAAGAAAAAGAAAATAGATGAGCCCCTAAAGAAAGCACAGAATGTGAACAGGATATCAGTATCAAAAGCGATGAAATACCCGGTGATTTCTATAAAGGAATGGCAATCCAAAATCGAAACCATATTACTAACTGGAAAAGTGCAAGTAAAATACATATTGATATATGAAACACTTCAACATTGAGTAGGCACAAGAGCCACAAAGTCGCTTAGAACGGTAAAAGGAAAGACAACAGGGTGGAGACAATCCTCTGGCTCGAACTGATAATTTTTACTCCTTAATAATTATCATAAGTGTGAAGACTTTTAGGTTAACTTATCTTACTAAAATATCCTTCAAAAGCTGAATGACTAAAGTACCCTCTACTTAATGATTTTAGGTTAAGTATGCAATATTATGAAGAACTCAATAGTCATTGTTTTTCTTCTTTCCATTGTCTAATATATCAATAGTTACTTCTTTAATACTACCTCTTAATTAGCCTCCCACTCTTCCTCCTCTTTAATTTTCTTAATTAGCTTCCATAACCCATCAAATTCCTACGTCAAGTTATTATCTACAGTACTTCAACATTTGCAAGTAGCAACAAATGTATATGCAAGGAACAAAGATCAAATAACGAAGCGGAGAATTGGACGATCGATAACATTCTATATGAGATACAAAGTTTTTTTAAGGTATCTGAAACCCAAAACATGAAATGGAGTCTTCAAACATCTGTATTGTTTATGGGTTTGTTGTACTTCTTTTGCTCTATTTTTAATATTTTAAATTTTCTCTGAATGTTTAGTTAGGTGGAATATTGAGATGCTTGCTATTATAGTTATATCATGAATATCCACTCTTTGACTAGACGCAATATTTGGTCTTGGTATGTTTATCATGGCTAACATTTACAAATTCGTACTAACAACTAGCCTTTGCAATCATTGTAAAATATTGATTGTTAAGACTGAATTGCTCACAAACTGCAGGTCTGTTCATGCCATCATTGCTCGTGTGGAGAACAATTATATGAAATTTTAAAATATAAATATCATGGGATGGGAAAATATTTATTCCGTCCTATTTCTCCCTCATCAGTAGCTAGCATTTTTCTTTGTTAATTGTATTTTGGGTTGACGCTGACGCATATTTCTCTTTCTTATCCGATGTTCAAGTTGTTATTTTCCCGAGCACTATATTTGTTTATATCATTTTTTTTCTATTGACATTTATTTGAGATCAGTCGTTTTATTTCTAAACTAAGACAAATCGCTATAACCCATTTCAAATTGAGTATAGAATTATATGAAATTTGAATTTATCCCTCTAAGTTACCTAACAAGAGCTGTAAACAGTTTGTGCTGTTTTTGTTCTTAATATATGTGGATATCACATTTTGATGTTTAATATTCTTTTATGAAGGTTTGATTTTCTTTGTTTTTTGGTACAAATCTTCCAATTTATATTGTTTGTATTTATTGACGTGGATACACGTACAACGTACGTGTCCAAAAATTAGTTTTATAAAAGCAAAAGTACACCAAGATAAACAGCTCACAGGATTGGACTAAAAGAAAAGCTAAACCAATCAAATAAGTTTATTGCATGTCATATAGGACAGTGTTCTTTTGATAGACTAGTCTTAGGGTACGCGCGTTGCGCATGTAACCCATGTTACGATCAAAATCTTTTTAAAAATTACATAAATATTATTAAAAATATCTTAATTTATAGAATAAAACTAAAGGAAATAGTTAACTTCCTAAAATATGAATGTTAATTTTGTTTAAATAATTCTATATGAAAAGAAACGTCACCCCACAAAGTCCCGATATGTCTTATTGGATTTCAGATACATGGGCCTTCTATTTAGTTTAAAAGCTTAGAATAAACAGAATATGTTAATTTGTATTAGCATTACTCACGACAGTATGTAAGTCAGACTGTAACATCTAAACTTCTTTATAGGAAACAACTTATAAGGTTAAGCTGAATGTAACAAGCTTGTATGATTCTAAGAAAATGAACAACAAAGAGAATCATTGCAATTATATAAGGAACCGTGAATATACTATAGTTTTATCTATTATTCATTATTAAATAATTTTATAATTTTGTATGTATAATGTTTTGAAGAAATAGTACATCATTGAAGGGTAATATGATCTATCAACGTTACAAAAGGATATGCTCATCCATAAATAATTGTTTGTGTTATGATATTCTTAGTTTTGGAGACAAAGACACATTAACTATAATTTTATATAAGAGCAAGGATGGTCCGTTTCTTACATTGAATTATATGAACTTGGCACATTCCAAAAAAAATGAAATTATGTTCAATATAAAAACATAACATTTGTAAAATTAAAAATGTTAGGAGTAATTAAAAAGGTAAATAAACCATTCATAAGTTTTTGTTTGATAAGTAGCAAAGTTGCCGAGAATTTGGAATTGCAAATGATTGATTCCTTCTGGAAAAGATATTTTCTCATTTATTTAACCTAGATTTTAGAAATTAAAGACAATTTGATTCCTTCTTGAAAACTATATTCCTCATTTATTTATGGTAGGAAATTTAGGGTATCTTTTTACCTTTTTTATTTATATTAGAATTTTACGAATGTTCTATTTTTCTTTTAACCATGTAAATTAAAGTGTATTTCATAATTCATATTAGGAAAAATTGTAATTATAGTAATAAATTTCTTTTTTATTTAAATTAGGAATTACTAAATACTTTAATGACAACTTTATTCCTTCTTAAAAAGATAATTTTCTTTTTTATTTACATTTAGGATACTTTTTTTCTAAAAAGTTATTTCAAAGGAATCAAATTAATAATAAAATTTGTTAGAGACCCTTGGCTACCGCTTGGTTGTTATAAACGAACATAATTCAAAGGCAAAAGTAGAAACAATTTCTTTCATACGCATTTTTAAGGAATTATAGTTTAATTCAAATTAGTTTTTTTTTTCTAAATTTTGGAGTAAGGATCTAGAAAAGTCAAAGTTATTTATTTATAATAAATTTCAATAGTTCTGAAAATATTATGAGTTTCTACATAGTTCAAATAAGGAAAGATTTAATAACCAAAATTTTATTTGATTTTAAAATCCTACATATTAGGAGAATAATTAAATTACAACTTTGTCTAATATGAAAGCTATTTTTAAAGGGTAAAAAAGACGAATGACGTTTCGCTAAGGGCCTTCCTACTTTTAATATAGTATAGATAAGCAAGAAAATCAGCATGCCACACAGACAGTAGTATGACATCCTTTCATAGATGTAAACAAAAGATCATCGAAAAAGAATTGGAGTCTTGCACAAGTGAATGGAAAGTGTCGCATGAAGGTATCTCGAGGATCGTTCACCTGAAATGTCTAGCCTGATAATTGCTGCCCTTACAGCTACAATATTCTTCAATTTCTAGTAGTACTGCTAAACGTATACGAGAACTAGAACCTGAAATATGCAATGATGCAGGATTTTGCCAGATTCTCAGGGTATCACAAATAGACATAGACAATACAGTTTTCAGCAGACATGGACCAACCAGCAAGTTGGTAAATTTTCTTACATCTCCCCCTCCGAGACCCCATAGTAATTCTGTCTTTTTTTTCCTTACCTTAAGCTTCTATTATTGGATGATGGTATTTTAAATTTTTATTGAAAGGACAAACCAAGGTGCAATTATTTTGCTTTTGCTACATTGCGTTCCGTTTAAACAAAATTATTGAGCCCTTGTATTTTGCTGAAGACAAAATTGAGTTATTTATGAAGTGATCTTTTTGTTATATCTAACTTTTCAAATCAATTTATTAGAATTTTCAGAGAATTTATTTGTTTTACTATTGTGCCTATATGAACTAACCCACAAATTCAAATGTTTAACAGCACTACTCGTATACTTTATATGCATAATAGGTGTTAGAAGGAAGTTATAAACTCTACTCTAAATCTCTTGCACATATCTGCACTTAAGGCAACAAGACATGATCTCTATACAACTTAGTACTGTCATAATCAAATCAATTCTCTTTGTCCTGTACTTGATTACCTATGTTGTTATTTTAGGGAGTCTATAGGCTGATTACACCAGATAGAACTAGCCGTCCCTCACGGAAGTAGCTTTTAAGTTTCCCCTCAACAGTTAAGAAACCTATTGTCCTTTACATAGACGGAAAACTATACCTCCTGTTTGGCATCATACATGTTCATCTGTAAAGCAACACAAACAACTACGCCTCAGTTCTAAACAAGTTCGGTTCAGCTATATGAATCCTCATTGACCATGTTACTCCATATAAACTCTTCTCAAACCAATATCATACAAATAAAATAAAAATAAAAATAAAAGGTACTAGAAGTTTTTTATATTTTCTACGGACGTGTAAATCTTTAAGACGCTAAGCAACTCCTAGAAAAATATAGGATGTAGAGTAACAGTGCTGACATGACTAAAACATATTCTCAACTAATAGGTATTGCCTATGTAGCAGTGTTATCAAAGACTCTTATTTGAAGCGCGCTTAAGCCCTGCTGAAGCTCAGGATAGGCGCCTCACTGCACTTAGGCCGCGCTTTAGTGTAGGCAAGCATTAAGACATGCACTTCATTGACCATATGTTCTATTTTGAATATAGCGGTGCTAAACGATAAATAGGAATGGCAAAAAAGATATATTAATTGTTAAGGTGATCATTATGAATGACGGTGTTACTTTTTTCTTGCATTACATATAATTGTGCAATTACATCCCATACTTCAATTCTGCTTTGTACTTAAATCCCTGATAGACCTAGAGGGCTTTTTAACGCTTTTAGCATGTGACAACAGTGCTATATAGATTCTTTTCTTCCATTGTGCAATATTTTTCGCTTAGTCTGCAAGGATCCGAAGATATTGGAGATCCTTCGAGACAACTTACTTCCAAGTGATTTTAGGTCTACCTCGTCCCCTTTTAATACCTCCACTTATCATGGTTTCACATCTATGGACCAATGCATCTAGTGGTCGGTGCAAGACATGCCCAAACCATCTCAAGCGACTCACTCATTATATCGTTGATATGTGCTACTTGAACCTTCTTGCAGATGTGGGCATTTCTGGTCTTGTTTAGAAATTCTCAGAAAAATTAATACTTTTTCCTGAATCAGGTCAAATGTTCTACTATAAACTACCATAGAAAATCAAAGCTTAATAAATGGAAGTATTTCCAATATTATCATCTAAGATATCATAACCATCTGCAGAATCTTACTTTTGAGAGGAAACAAAAGAAAAACCTAGTAATAAAGTGTTTTAAATTTGTCTCACGGCAAAAAGATTGTATCAGAAATAGAATTATTTAAGTTCTTCGACAAGTTCTTTTTGTCGTTTCAGAGTCATAATCCAGCCACAAAAGAACGCCA
>AWOL01S0356133.1:0-10693 GCA_000715115.1 Nicotiana otophora | reverse complement strand
ATGATTATATTTCTACCTCATACTCAGTACATCAGTCGTGCTGACATCCCTTTATCTTGAGGGATGCTGTGTTTTCATGCCCATAGGTATAGCAAGTCCGAGAAAGACAGATATCAGTAGGACAACAGGTAGCAAATGCGCAGGCACTCCTTTGTTCCGGAGTTGTGTGTACAGTGGTATGTTTAGTGTTATATATGGGTATGGCGGGGCCTTGTCCCATTCTTATTTTCAGTTAAGCAGTTATTCTTAGAATGTATGTAGACATGAATCCTGTGGTTTAGATATAGTTTGTATAGCAGTCATGATAGGTCTTATCAGCCATCCAGTTGTATGAAATCCCAGTATATATTATGTTCCCCTATAAAGCTTTATTTATGATTTTAGCAATTTATGTATGAGTATGATATAGCAGGTTAGTGGTAATCAGTGATTAGCTCCAGTTGCCCTTCGCGTCCCTAGGATGGGGTCATGACAAAAGTGGTATCAGAACAGTTCAGTCCTAGGGGTGTTTACAAGCCAAATTAGGAGAGTCATCATTGCTTCTCATTCAGATCGTGCGATAGAGCCATAGTATAAGAGTTTCTTAAGCTAATATAATGTTTTGAGTACAGTAAGAGCAAATTAGTAGCAGGCGGGGGCACCAGTCAAGTGCCATTAGCATGTATAGAGCAGAGCGAAGCACATGACGAGGTTCGAGTTGAGACTTTACATACCTCTCCCCCTCCAGAGGAACTAAGATTGGATGTAACTATTGAACATTCCGTTCCTCCATCGGATACTCAGGGGCAGGACGTATGAGACGCCATCAGACTCTTGACCCTACTAGTAGCAGCTCAAGCTCAGCGGTAGAATACCGATGTTTATGTTAGGGGAGTTGCTAGTACGAGAGTTCGGGATTTCCTAAAATTGGACCCTCTAGCTTATACAGGATCCGGAATAGATGAAGAACAGCAAAACTTCATAGACAGGGTAAGCCGAACATTACGAGTTATGCATGCTACAGAAGCTGAATCGGTAGAGTTAGCCTCCTATTGCCTGTAAGACCTTGCGGCAGGTTGGTATCGTACGTGGGAATTATCCAGAGGAACACATGAACCTCCAGCATCTTCGCGGGAATTCTCAGAGGCCTTTATTAAACATTACATGCTAGTAGAGACTAAGCGAGCTAGAGTTGATAGTTTATTGAATTTAAGTCATGGTAGTATGAGTGCCAAATAGTACGGCCTTCAGTTTAATTCGTTAGCAAGGTACGCCCCAGCTATCGTAGCAATTATGGAGGATAGGGTACACAGATACGTAGTAGGTCTACGACCACACTTGATAAACGAATGTATGAATGCTGAGTTACAACCAGGCATGGACATAGCTCGTATGCAGGCCTATTCTGAAAACCTAGAAGTACGAAAGAAGCAACAACAAGCTGAGCAAGAATCGAATGGAAGTGAATGTAAAAGGACTAGGTTCTCAGGGTCCTTTGGCGAGCCTTCAAATAGTAATAGACAACCTGAGTTCAGACAGCCAGCGACCAACATGTCACCTTAATTTATAGGGCCTAGATCTATACGTTCTGAGGCTAGTTAGAGTTCCACATCTTTTGCGTTACAACAGATAAATGTCTCTCATCAGTCAGAACGAACCTTCCCACGACGTAGGAATTGTCGTAGATTTCATGAAGGCCAGTGCCGTTTGGGCACTGACTGTATATCTGTGGAGATCCAGACCAAAAAATGCGAGATTGTACGCATAATGCTAGTGAGAGTGTGGTGCAGCCAATAGAGTTTCTAGCCAGATCCCCAGTGGCAACATGCCCTTCAGGACAAGGTTCTCAGGTTTCAGCCATTCGAGGTAGAGGTATACAAGTGACATCCAGATCAGGTACATAATCTTGCTGCCAGTCTTCGTATTATTTTAGTTGTTGAACATTCGAGGACGAATGTTCTTAATGGGGAAAGAATATTACACCCCAAGTTTTTATTTTTTATTTTTATTGCGACATTATTGATTCTACGCGTGACGTGGAAAGTACGATTTAAAAGGATTTGACGTGTTTAGAAATTTATTTTACATGCCGTATATACTGTACTTCAATTATACGTTATGTATATAAGCCCAAACATGTCGTATTAGAAAAGTCGGCTTGAGTTGCCACAATTTCGGTTAAGATACGGCATGTAACTAGATCACTTTGCGACCAGCTTTGCTCCTAGCATATGGAGCCTTTTAGGGATATATTATATATGAAATCGAAGGCCTATGTATGTAGTTTCCATTACTTCAGATCGTACATCAATACTACATCGGAGTAAAATGTTATGAGCGTTCGAAGTAGGGCTGCCACAACGTCACTAGAGTATTACTGCAAAAGCAGGCAGGTTACTAGGCCAACTTACATGCAAGTTTTCTCCCAATCCATAAGGAATTTGAGGATGATTAAAACATGAAAGTTGGAGTTTGCTGAATATAGTTTCCAGAACATTAAACTATTTGTTGATACGACATTGGTGTAGGGAGAAATGAGGGTTCAAAGCAAGGTCACTCAAGCTGCCAAAAAGCAGCTTAGTCACCTACTAGCTTAGCGAGGCGGTGGATTTTTATATTCAGTTTGTTCTCCGGTCTTTCAGAACATATCCAGCACCTCGTGAGGTAAAAAACATCCCCAAATATTCTCTCATGTTCTCTTTGTAGATTGTCCAAAATATTCAGTAACTTTGGGTAGAATAATTCACACAAGACTTGAGAGGCGTGGGGGTGTTCATGTTGTATCTCCTACTTGAGTTTTAAGGAGTTTTTCTTGTTGAAGCCAACCTTAATTTGAAGGAAACGTTGCTGTAATATTTGAAGAATTACTTTTGATAAGGATTTGAATCAAAGAAAGACTAAGGTATGTGAGGTTTAACTTCTTTCTTCGTAGGCATGAGTTTGGTCAAGTTACAATTCATTTGCTTCATATAGTTCTTGAGAAAATATTGTTCAAGTATGAATCTTTCCTTGTTATTATTAAGATATACGCCTTGAAATTAATCCACAATCCATTTAGAAAGTACAACTTCATGACTTTGTTGTATTAAGGTTAACCTTTCTTCTTTAGAGGCATGAACTTGCCAAATACGGTAAAATTGATCCATATGAGACTATGAATCCGATTGTGAGTTTTCCTTGTTTCTTGCTGAGCTGTGAGATTTGAAACTCAGTTATAATCTATTTGAGAAGCTCAATTTCATATCTTGGTTGTGTTTGAATGGCATGTACTTTGTTGGAAGCTTATACCTAGTTCACTGAAAATTCCCCGTACTCGAGCTCAGAGGTTCGCAATTGAGGTGTGCAACCCATTGTGGTATATAATAGACTCTTTGAGGTCTGCAATTCTCTCTAACCAGGAGTTAGTTTGAGGTTTGGAAAGGTCGGTTTATGTACTATGATTAGCCCGCAAGTCCACGACAGTTTCGTTAAGCGACGATTATGTGTGTGTATATATATATGCATAGATAGTATGGATTTGTAAGTGTTTAGACACATGTAGATGATGAATGTAGCATGTTTCGTATATTGGTTTAGCACTCTATAGTTATACATGAGATATACATTTAGAATTTTAGATGTGTGTGTGTATATATATATATATAACCATTCAGACAGTAGCGTTCAAACGCATAGCATACAAACGCAAAGTGTTCATACACATAGCGTTCAGACGGATATACATGTTTGGGCATGCATACGCCATTAAGTGAGATAGCGTTCAGGCACTTATATATATTAGGATAGTATGTATACATATATGCGAGACACCACATATGTAGATCTGGTATTACTAGTATGATAACATATTCAAAAGTAAGTGATGCACTTCAGCTATATTTCGAGTTTCTTTATGTTACTTTTATTTTAGTAAGGATGGCAGTTCCAAATATGCCATATGTTTCATATGCATTCTCATCCCTTCTGACATACTTCAATTACTTTCTTGTTTCTTGTACTGTCTTTTTAAGCTAACATATAGACAGTTCAGATAAGTGCTTGTAATTGAGTTGCATTATTATTGTCCATGATATTACTTAGTTTCTTTATGATTGTATTTCTACCTTACATACACAGTACATCAGTCATAGTGACGTCCCTTTCTCTTGGGGGGATGCTGCGTTTTTATGCCCGCAGGTATAGTTAGTGTGAGAAAAGACAGACATCAGTAGGACAACATGTAGCAAACGCGAAGGTACTCCTTATGGGTATGGCGGGGCCTTGTCCCGTTCTTATGTTCAGTTAAGCAGTTATTCTTAGAAGGCTTGTAGACATGAATCATGTGGTTTAGATATAGTTTGTATAACAGTCATGGTAGGTCTTATCGGCCATCCAGTTGTATGAAATCTCAGTATATAGTATGTTTCCCCTATAAAGCTTTATTTATGATTTTAGCAGTTTATATATGAGTATGATATAGCAGGTTAGTGGTAATCGGTGATTAGCTCCAGTTGCCCTTCGCGTCCCTAGGATGGGGTCATGACAAAAGTGGTATCAGAGCAGTTCAGTCCTAGGGGTGTCTACAAGCCAAATTAGGAGACTCATCATTGCTTCTCATTCAGATCGTGCGATAGAGCCATAGTATAAGAGTTTCTTAAGCTAATATAATGTTTTGAGTACAATAAGAGAAAATTAGTAGCAGACGAGGGCACCAGTCAAGTGCCATTAGCATGTATAGAGCAGAGCGAAGCACATGACGAGGTTCGAGATGAGACTTTACATACCTCTCCCCCTCCAGAGGAACTAAGACTGGCTATAACTACTGAACATTCCGTTCCTACATCGAATACTCAGGGGCAGGACGTACGAGACGCTATCAGAGTCTTGACTCTACTAGTATCAGCTCAAGCTCAGTGGTAGAATACCGATGTTTATGTTAGGGGAGTTGCTAGTACGAGAGTTCGGGATTTCCTAGAATTGGACCCTCCAGCTTATACAGGATCCGGAATAGATGAAGAACCGCAAGACTTCATAGATAGGGTAAGCCGAACATTACGAGTTATGCATGCTACAGAAGCTGAATCGGTAGAGTTAGCCTCCTATCACCTGTAAGACCTTACAGTAGGTTGGTATCGTATGTGGGAATTATCGACAGGAACACATGCACCTCCAGCATCTTGGCGGGAATTCTCAGAGGCCTTTATTAAACATTACATGTCAGTAGAGACTAAGCGAGCCAGAGTTGATAGTTTATTGTATTTACGTCATGGTAGTATAAGTGCAAAATAGTACAGCCTTCAGTTTAATTCGTTAGCAAGATACGCCCCAGCTATCGTAGCAATTATGGAGGATAGGGTACACAGATACGTAGTAGGTCTACGGCCACACTTGATAAACGAATGTATGACTGCTGAGTTATAACCAGGCATGGACATAGCTCGTATGCATGCCTATTCTGAAAACCTAGAAGTATGAAAGGAGCAACATCAAGCTGAGCAAGAATCGAATGGGAGTGAATGTAAAAAGACTAGGTTCTCAGGGTCCTTTGGCGAGCCTTCAAATAGTAATAGACAACCTGAGTTCAGACAGCCAGCGACCAACATGTCACCTCAATTTATAGGGCCTTGTTCTATACGTTCTGAGGCTAGTCAGAGTTCCACATCTTCTGCATTACAACAGATAAGTGTCTCTCGTCAATCAGAACGAACCTTCCCACGATGTAGGAATTGTCGTAGATTTCATGAAGTCCAGTGTCGTTTGGGCACTGACGGATGTTATATCTGTGGATATCCAGACCACAAAATGCGTGATTGTACGCATAATGCTAGTGAGAGTGTAGTGCAGCCAACAGAGTTTCTAGCCAGTCGAGGTAGAGGTATACAAGTGACATCCAGATCAGGTACATAATCATGCTATCGGTCTTCGTATTATTTTAGTTGTTGAACATTCGAGGACGAATGTTTTTAATAGGGGAAGAATATTACACCCCGAGTTTTTATTTTTTATTTTTATTGCGACATTATTTATTCTACGCGTGACGTAGAAAGTACGATTTAAAAGGATTTGACGTGTTTAGAAATTTATTTTACATGCCATATATACTGTACTTCAATTATACGTTATGTATATAATCCCAAAAATGTCATATTAGAAAAGTCGGCTTAAGTCGCCAGAATTTCGGTTAAGATACGACATGTAACTAGATCACTTTACGACCAGCTTTTCTCCTAGCATATAGAGCCTTTAGGGATATATTATATATGAAATTGAAGGCCTATATATGTAGTTTCCATTGCTTCAGACCTTACATCAATATGACATCGGAGTAAAATGTTATGAGCGTCCGAAGTAGGGCTGCCACAACGTCACTAGAGTATTACGGCAAAAGCACGCAAGTTACTAGGCCAACTTACATGCAAGTTGTCTCCCTATCCATAAGGAATTTGAGGATGATTAAAGAATGAAAGTTGGAGTTTGCTGAATCTAGTTTCCAGAAAATTAAATCATTTGTTGATACGACGTTGGAGTAGGGAGAAACGAGGGTTCAAAGCAGGGTCATTCAAGCTGCCAAAAAATAGCTTAGTCACCTACTAGCTTAGCGAGGCGGTGGATTTTTATATTCAGTTTGTTCTCCGGTTTTTCAGAACATATCCAACACCTCTTGAGGTAAAAAAAAAGTCTCCAAATATTCCCTCATGTTCTCCTTGTAGATTGTCCAAAATATGCAGTAACTTTGGGTAGATTAATTCACACAAGACTTGAGAGGCGTGGGGGTGTTCATGTTGTATCTCCTACTTGAGTTTTAAGGAGTTTTTCTTGTTGAAGCCAGCCTTAATTTGAAGGAAACCTTGATGTAATATTTGAAGAATTACTTTTGATAAGGATTTGAAGCAAAGAAAGTCTAAGGTATGTGAGGTTTAACTTCTTTCTTCATAGGCATGCGTTTGGTTAAGTTACAATTCATTTGCTTTATATGATTCTTGAGAAAATATTGTTCAAGTATGAATATTTCCTTGTTATTATTAAGATATGAGCTTTGAGATTCAGCCACAATCATTTAGAAAGTACAACTTCAAGATTTTGTTATATGTAAGGTTCACCATTCTTCTTTGGAGGCATGAACTTTCCAAATACGGTAAAATTGATCCATATGAGACTATGAATCCGATTATGTGTTTTCCTTGTTTCTTGACGAGTTGTGAGCTTTGAAACTCAGTTATAATCTATTTGCGAAGCTCAATTTCATATCTTGGTTGTGTTTGAATGGCCTATACTTTGTTGGAAGCTTATACCCAGTTCACTGGAAATTCACCGTACTCGGGCTCAGATGTTCGCAATTGAGTGGGTGTTGGCCATTGCTTGAGGTGTGCAACCCATTGTGGGATATAATTGAATCTTTGAGGTTCGCACTTCTCTCTGACCAGGAGTTAGTTTGAGATTCTTAAAGGTCGGTTTATGTACTATGATTAACCCGCAAGTCCACGATAGTTCCGTTAAGCGACGATTATGTATAAAAATGTGTGCATAGATAGTATGCATTTATAAGTGTTTAGACACATATAGATGATGAATGAAGCATGTTCCATATATGGGTTTAGCACTCTATAGTTATACATGAGATATACATTTAGAATTTTAGATGCATATAAATATATATATAGTAACCATTCAGACAATAGCGTTCAAACGCACAGTGTTCAGACACAAAACATTCAGATGCATGAGTGTTCAAACACATAGCGTTCAGACACATTGAGACTGTGCAGACGGATATACATGTTTGGACGTGCATACACCATTAAGTGAGATAACGTTCAGGCACTTATATAGATTATGATAGTATGTATACAGATATGAGAATACCACATATATAGATCTGATATTACTAGTATGATAACAGATTCAAAAGTAAGCGATGCACTTCAGTTATATTTCNTTTTTATTGCGACTTTATTTATTCTACGCGTGACGTAGAAAGTACGATTTAAAAGGATTTGACGTGTTTAGAAATTTATTTTACATGCCATATATACTGTACTTCAATTATACGTTATGTATATAATCCCAAAAATGTCATATTAGAAAAGTCGGCTTAAGTCGCCAGAATTTCGGTTAAGATACGACATGTAACTAGATCACTTTACGACCAGCTTTTCTCCTAGCATATAGAGCCTTTAGGGATATATTATATATGAAATTGAAGGCCTATATATGTAGTTTCCATTGCTTCAGACCTTACATCAATATGACATCGGAGTAAAATGTTATGAGCGTCCGAAGTAGGGCTGCCACAACGTCACTAGAGTATTACGGCAAAAGCACGCAAGTTACTAGGCCAACTTACATGCAAGTTGTCTCCCTATCCATAAGGAATTTGAGGATGATTAAAGAATGAAAGTTGGAGTTTGCTGAATCTAGTTTCCAGAAAATTAAATCATTTGTTGATACGACGTTGGAGTAGGGAGAAACGAGGGTTCAAAGCAGGGTCATTCAAGCTGCCAAAAAATAGCTTAGTCACCTACTAGCTTAGCGAGGCGGTGGATTTTTATATTCAGTTTGTTCTCCGGTTTTTCAGAACATATCCAACACCTCTTGAGGTAAAAAAAAAGTCTCCAAATATTCCCTCATGTTCTCCTTGTAGATTGTCCAAAATATGCAGTAACTTTGGGTAGATTAATTCACACAAGACTTGAGAGGCGTGGGGGTGTTCATGTTGTATCTCCTACTTGAGTTTTAAGGAGTTTTTCTTGTTGAAGCCAGCCTTAATTTGAAGGAAACCTTGATGTAATATTTGAAGAATTACTTTTGATAAGGATTTGAAGCAAAGAAAGTCTAAGGTATGTGAGGTTTAACTTCTTTCTTCATAGGCATGCGTTTGGTTAAGTTACAATTCATTTGCTTTATATGATTCTTGAGAAAATATTGTTCAAGTATGAATATTTCCTTGTTATTATTAAGATATGAGCTTTGAGATTCAGCCACAATCATTTAGAAAGTACAACTTCAAGATTTTGTTATATGTAAGGTTCACCATTCTTCTTTGGAGGCATGAACTTTCCAAATACGGTAAAATTGATCCATATGAGACTATGAATCCGATTATGTGTTTTCCTTGTTTCTTGACGAGTTGTGAGCTTTGAAACTCAGTTATAATCTATTTGCGAAGCTCAATTTCATATCTTGGTTGTGTTTGAATGGCCTATACTTTGTTGGAAGCTTATACCCAGTTCACTGGAAATTCACCGTACTCGGGCTCAGATGTTCGCAATTGAGTGGGTGTTGGCCATTGCTTGAGGTGTGCAACCCATTGTGGGATATAATTGAATCTTTGAGGTTCGCACTTCTCTCTGACCAGGAGTTAGTTTGAGATTCTTAAAGGTCGGTTTATGTACTATGATTAACCCGCAAGTCCACGATAGTTCCGTTAAGCGACGATTATGTATAAAAATGTGTGCATAGATAGTATGCATTTATAAGTGTTTAGACACATGTAGATGATGAATGAAGCATGTTCCATATATGGGTTTAGCACTCTATAGTTATACATGAGATATACATTTAGAATTTTAGATGCATATAAATATATATATAGTAACCATTCAGACAATAGCGTTCAAACGCACAGTGTTCAGACACAAAACATTCAGATGCATGAGTGTTCAAACACATAGCGTTCAGACACATTGAGACTGTGCAGACGGATATACATGTTTGGACGTGCATACATCATTAAGTGAGATAGCGTTCAGGCACTTATATAGATTATGATAGTATGTATACAGATATGAGAGACACCACATATATAGATCTGGTATTACTAGTATGATAACAGATTCAAAAGTAAGCGATGCACTTCAGTTATATTTCGAGTTTCTTTATGTTACTCTTTATTTTAGTAAGGATGGCATTTCCAAATATGCCATATGTTTCATATGCATTCTTAGCCCCTCTGACATACTTCAATTACCTTCTTGTTTCTTGTACTGTCTTTTTAAGCTAACATATAGACAGTTCAGATAAGTGCTTGTAATTGAGTTGCATTATTATTGTCCATGATATTACTTAGTTTCTTTATGATTGTATTTCTACCTTACATACACAGTACATCAGTCATAGTGACGTCCCTTTCTCTTAGGGGGATGCTGCGTTTTCATGCTCGCAGGTATAGTTAGTCCGAGAAAAGACAGACATCAGTAGGACAACAAGTAGTAAACGCGAAGGCACTCCTTTATTCCGGAGTTGTGAGTACAGTGGTATGTTTAGTTTTATGTATGGGTATGGCGGGGCCTTATCCCGTTCTTATGTTCAGTTAAGCAGTTATTCTTAGAAGGCTTGTAGACAGGAATCATGTGGTTTAGATATAGTTAGCAGTCATGGTAGGTCTTATCGGCCATCCAGTTGTATGAAATACCAGTATATAGTATGTTTCCCCTTTAAAGCTTTATTTATGATTTTAGCAGTTTATGTATGAGTATGAGATAGCAGGTTAGTGGTAATAAAGTGGTTAGTTCCAATTGCTCGTCGCGTCCCTAGGATGGGGTCATGAAAATCACGATTGTGAAGAAGTACCTGGGCTGTGTAGGTTCGCAATTGCAATTATTTTATCGCATTTGTGATGGGAGCAAACTTCACAAATGCGAAGCCAGTGTCGTAATTGCGATTTCCCATATGCCTGACAGGCGCCGCAATTGCGAGTTCTTCTTCACAATTGCGAACTCAGTGTCACAAAATGCGA
>AWOL01S0356124.1:639-15301 GCA_000715115.1 Nicotiana otophora | reverse complement strand
TATGGGAGAGAAAGGGAGGGGGTTGGGGTGAGATGTGAGGGTTGGTGGAGTGTTTGGAAAATATTTTTCCTAACTTTTTTTCTAGGAAAATCATTTTTCTTCAATTTTAAAAAAATGTGATATCTAAAAAATTATTTTCCAAATTATTTTGTACGACCAAACAAAAAAAATCCGAAAATTGTTTTCCATCATACCACGCACAGTCGAAGTGTTTCTTCAATATTTCAAATACTATTAAGCTCAATATCAGAATACTGATAATTTAGCAATTGTTAGTAATTAATACTCCTTCCGTTTCAATTTAGATGAGTTAGTTTAATTCGACGCGAAGTTTAAAAGAAAATAGGAAAATTTTTAAAATTTATGATGGTGAAAACTTAAGGGATAAAAGTTTTGTGAAACCGTGATATTTATGTGATTATAAAAATATTTCATTAAGAATAAAATGAGTAAAATAAAAAATTTAAAATTAAATTATTTCTAACTATAAAAATATACTCCCTCCGTTCCAATTTATGTGAACTTATTTCCTTTTTGGTCTGTTTAAAAAAGAATGACCCCTTTCTAAATTTGAAAACAATTTAGATTAAACTTACAATTCTACTCTTAATGAGAAGTTTTTATAACCACACAAATACTCTGCGCCGCTTTTTGACTTGTTTAGGACCACAAATTCCGAAAATCTTCATTTTTTCTTAAAATTCGCATCAAGTCAAACATGTTCACATAAATTGGAACGGACTTAGTATCATTTTTCTTGGAATGGTGTGACAACTAGAGTAATATCGTTCATTATTAATTGATATTTATAAATATTGAAATATCATTGTTGGTCAAACTGGAGAATCTGACCACGAGATTCCGTGCTGTGCCAAATCCACAACTGAATTTCTTTATGTCTGTATCTGTACGTATCCAATAACAGTTACTCCTATTATTTAGTGAATAACTTCCTTATTCAAACCCCATTTCACTTCCTTTCTTCTTCCATCATCGCCAGATATTTATATCCCCTTTTGCTATGCCTTTTTAGTCATCTTTTGGTTCATTTCTGGTGAAGAAGTGGGGCTCTGAGTGATTGTTTTTTTGTGGGGTCTCAAACAGTTGGTACATTTTCTCTCTTTTCTTTTCTTGGTTGTTTTTTCCCCTTTGTTTGGAAGTAAGTTGAAGTAAATTTCTGAATACACATTTCTCTGTTCTGTTGCCTTTTGTTTTCATTTTTTTTAACTGATTCTTCGCACCTGCTGACTTCTGAACATGGTTGGTGTCCATGTATTGAGAACCAAAGAAATAGTTGGTGACATCCTTGTATTTTTATATGTTTATTGTTGATTGTTTTCTTAGCTTGTTGTTCACTTCCTTTCTGAACTCAGCCTTTTGTTTTTGGTTTAAAAAAAAAAGAAGGAATCGATCTGCAGATTTCCCATTTTACAGCAATGAATAAGGGATTATATTTAATTAATCTGTTCAGTGATCAAAATTGAATCTTTAACATTCTTTTATCCTTTTCTGCTTTGTGTAGGACTTTTGGAGCATTTCCAATTTGATAACACTTTCACCAGAAAGGGTTTTATCCAGTGGTTTAAAGATGTATGTGGTGGAGAGCAAAGGAGGGGCTATTGTTTGCATGTTATTGTCCTTGTTTTTCTTAGGGACATGGCCAGCTTTACTAACTTTACTTGAAAGAAGAGGGAGATATCCTCAACACACTTACCTTGATTATACTTTCACCAATCTGCTGGCTGCTGTTATAATTGCTTTTACCTTTGGTGAGATTGGAACAGGCACATTGGAAAAGCCCAATTTCCTTCCACAACTCTCTCAGGTTGGTGCCTTTCACATCCAACATCTTTGTATGTGTATGAACTGAGGAGATTTGATGGGTTCAATTTTTAAGTTCTTACCATTGTTTTCATTGCACTTTAAAAATTATGGTTTCATAATTTAATATTTGTTACTAATATATATATGCCTCAGTGTCGCAATTACTAGGTAAATAAGGCTGCATTCACCTATAGGTATGAAGCACAGATGCAGGATGCTTACTTGTGTAGATATAATCACATGGAAATGTAATGTTAATGATCATGAATAGGTTTGTTACAGAAAAAGAAAGAGAGAACAAAAGAAAATTGATTAGTAGTAGTATTTAGGCTATAATATGGTGAAACGAGTGTGTGTGAACTAGTTTTTAGACTATAATCTGGTGAGGATTAATTAGAAATAGTACATATAGGCTTAATAATCAGTCAGTCTTGGGTTCTATGTTGGTCAAACTCCAAACCTTTTTTTCATTGTAGTAGAGAAATCTGTTGTTTCCAGCTTCGAAAGGATTAGTGGTATACAATAAATAAACAAATCATGAACTTTTTTTATATTATCACTGGACAATTCCTTTGGAGTTTGCACCAAGTATAATCTTTAATATAACCCAAGTTACGTTTATATAAACCTTATGGAACCAATTAGTCCTGTCAGGTCAGAGTGTTTAGTTTCACATTAAAGGTGGTGGTATAAATTACTTCTGGTTTCGTTGGGTTTTCCATTGCCTGCTGTACTCTGAATACTAAGTAGTCTATTTGAGTGGTGGTATAAATTAGTTATGGAACGTGATTGCTTGTTAAAATCGTTTACAGTAATAGAAACTTACCAACGATTCCCAGATTGATCGCATGTATTTTTGTTAATTGTTGAAATTGCACAAAAATAAGCATATTGGAATTTCAAGGATTCTAAAATCATGTTCGTGGACAAATGGTGCAGGATAATTGGCCGAGTGTCGTGTTTGCAATGATTGGAGGGGTGGTCCTTAGCATTGGAAATCTTTCAACTCAATATGCTTGGGCCTTTGTTGGTTTATCAGTTACCGAGGTCGTCTCCTCAAGCATTACTGTTGTTATAGGTATCACTTTAACTTCAATGGTTTATAACGCAGTTGAAATGGACTATTGACTGATCTTCTCTATGGCAAAGGAATTGGTAGTACCATAATTTGTTTAAATTTGGCTCTCTTGCTTTGTTTATGACAGGAACAACCTTGAATTATTACCTTGATGACAAAATTAACAAAGCAGAGATTCTTTTTCCTGGGGTTGGATGCTTCTTGATTGCTGTTTGTTTAGGCTCTGCTGTTCATGCATCCAATGCAGCTGATAACAAAGCAAAACTTGATAGCTACTCAAATGACCCTAAATATGGCATTAGGTATGCGTCAATATGAGAATATATACACAATACTTAATTCTCTTAGATCGTCATTTACACATCTTTGCTGAATGGTTATAACATTAATGGTTTGATTAGGACAGTGTTACTGTTTTGTCTGAGGTTCATGTCACGGCAGTGTTGATAATGTATATTTGCCTAGAAGAAGAGTACTGTCATTTATGACTTAACCAGCAAATAGATTGGCTATTTGTTTTATCTCTCTATCTTCTGGGTTGGTGTAGAGGTCGGGGTGCATTGTAAAGATAAAAGATGTTGGGAAATACTAAGATCCCTTAGAGTGTAGGATATACAGAAACTCTAGGAATTCATATTTCAAATTGCTATATACAATTTTTCACCATTATATCTGGAAATTGGTGTTTATTTTAATTGTACCTCTGGCAGGGCTAAAGCTATTACCGACTCCGATCAAGCAAATACAAAGAGAGGTATTATAAGTTGGATCATCTGAAATTTGAAGTGTCATCTAGATCCATGGCCTTATATGTTTCTTCTTAAGATTTATTTTGGAAATGCTAAACATTCACAGTTGGTGCAAATGATGTGGAGAAGGGAGTTGCTTCCACAGAGAAGGCAAAATTTGGGACTGCGCTTTTCCTTATTGACCTTGAGAAGAGAAGGGCAATCAAGGTTGGCAATTCTTCTTGAATTACAAATCTTATTCAATTTTATTGTCGCTTAAATATTAACTGCTCCCTTGAAAATTTCTATTGGTTTATATTTAAGATCTAAAATATATTGTTGTAATAATGTCAATCCAATGTAGTGGAAGATGTCAGATTTGACTGTAGGCTGAAGGGAAAAGCGCATTCCATGTTTGTCACATTCTTGTGTTTGCTTGCAGATATTTGGGAAGAGCACTTTCATTGGTTTGTCACTGACATTCTTTGCTGGAGTTTGCTTTTCTCTCTTCTCACCAGCATTCAACCTTGCCACAAATGACCAGTGGCATACTCTAAAAGCTGGAGTTCCACACTTGAGTGTCTATACAGCATTCTTCTACTTCTCAATTTCTTGCTTTGTCATTGCCATGATTCTCAACATCATCTTCTTATACCACCCTGTTCTAAATGCACCCAAATCATCTCTTAAGGCTTATCTTAATGATTGGAATGGTAGAGGTTGGGCTCTTTTGGCAGGACTTTTGTGTGGTTTTGGAAACGGTCTCCAATTCATGGGAGGTCAAGCAGCTGGATACGCAGCTGCAGATGCTGTTCAGGTTAGTAGTTTATATTCAGATTCAAGTACTTGAACAATTAATCAAAATCAACCATCCCTCAAATAGTTGGGATCGGATACAGTTAATCCTCTAGAAACCTCAAAATGCGCTACTCTTTGTCTAATCTTCAAGGTTGATGAAGAATGCTAGTATGAGATATACTTTGATGTGAATTTATTTGAAATGTTGCTGTAATTACAGGCGCTTCCACTCGTGAGCACCTTTTGGGGGGTAATTTTGTTTGGAGAGTATCGAAGATCATCCAGAAAAACATATACGCTCCTAATAGGCATGCTATTTATGTTTGTAGTAGCTGTTGGAATACTTATGGCATCGTCAGGGCATCGCAAATAGTGCATCAAAGACAGTTAGAAGTTAGAACCAAATAAATCATAATGCTGTTATGTACATACATTGCTGTTTCTTGTTGAATAGAAGCACAGTTTATTTAAAATCTGCTGAAAACCTCTCACTGTACATAGGTATGATACATAGCACCTATTGCAATCAGATCTTTCTACATTATTGCATTTTGTATGCAAATCTTGATTTATTCTGCAATATCAGTGAAATCTTATTATCTGCTATCCAACTTTATGAACATTGATTTTGGTTGATACAACATTCTAGCCAGTGCCCATGAGTGAATTCTTGAACTCATTTTCTGCCTATGTTTTTTGTCAAAATCACTTTAGATATACTTCAAAGGGCTACCCTTTTTTTGGCGGGAAAACCTGCATAATATTAGTAATATACTTTATCAAAAGCTACAGTATTTCTCATCACTCTATCTCTGAGGGACTTTTACTTTTCACATTTTCATGTCGGTCTAACATATTTCATGGTCTGATTATTTAAAAATATTTCATCAATAATTATTTTGAAAAGCAAAAAACATCCAATATAAAGTGTTTAGTTTATACTGATACAAATATAATTCTAAAGAATTTTATAATTTTAAAAATCATCTAAAATGTTAGCTTAATGAGCTATGGTGAGGGGATAACTAGAATTTTACTCAAACTTTACAAAATAATATTGAGTAATATTTTCATTTTCGAAAGAGAATGTTATCTTAGCTGAGAGTCATTTTTTATTTTTTAAACTTTTTGACAGTGATTATTTTCTTGTGCCTACAATTTTAAGGAAGAGACACTTTGTCCCATATGAATTGATATTGTTTTCTAGATATCAAAGGTGAAAAAAAGTCACTCCCAAGGTCAAGAGAAAAAACGTCTAAATTGTATGCACCGACAGTATAACAAATATATGCAATAAAGTTATTTACAAGATAATTATAACCAAATTTTTACTATAAACATTAATTGGTAATCAAGTAAATATAATTAGCAATATACTATTAATATATAAAATTGACTTAGGGCCGTTTGGTTGCAAGGATAAGAAATAATAATCTCATGACCAAGTAGCCTCTTTCCGAAATAAACATCAATGCAGCCAAATAATTTACAAATCCGGAAATCAAGTAAAGCAATGAAGTCATCAAGCGGTGCGGAATCACCCTTTATGCTTTTTACTCTCATCCTCACCATGTAATATGATAAATGCAACGGCACGGCATCACTTTTCGTGTTTTTACTCTCATCCTCACCATACGATAATGATATGATAAATGAAATTGCACGGCATCACCCTTCATACTTTACTCTCATCCTCACATGATATAATAAATGATAATAAAGCAATCAAGTGCATGACATCACCCTTCATGCTTTTCACTCTTCCTCACCAAGCAACAACAATAATTCAAAGTATCAAGTAAGGTGGGAAACCAATTTCAACTTCAATCGTGGTGTTATGATACATGAATTCAACTTCTGATATCCAAACAACTTCAAATTAATAAATAAACACGGCGAACTATCAAAGAATAACAATCTAATTAAAACAAAGAATGCATGGTAAAAGAAGCAACATGGTACAATACATCAATTTTCACCGGTATGCTTTAACCCATGACGACGCATATATACTCGTAACGTTGCATATACGCCGTCCCTGCACGTAATTCACGTAGAAAATAGACCAGCAAGTTCTAATTCACTTAAGTCAAAGTTAAACACGACACTTACCTCACTTTGCAACCAAATCAATCAATCAACCACGGGCTTGCCTTTCGAACAAGCCTCCAAACCAACCGAATCTAGCCAATTATCGATTAAAAAATTTAAAATAAGCTTTAGAAACTACCCACGAATGAAAAAGGTTCAATTTAGGTCATTTTTAAAAAAGTCAACAAAAGTCAACTCCGGACTTGCTTGGTCGAAATTCGAGATTTGGACCAAAACCCAATTACACATTCACCCCGAGCTCGGTTATGTGATTCGTTTTGAAATTCGACCTCAATTTGGGGTCTAAACCTCAATTTTATAAAATTCCTAATTTCTACCCAAAATCCTTAATTTCTATCATAAAATTCAAAGATTTGATGTTAAAACCTCATGAGATGTAATGAGGAATTGATAGAAAATGAATTAGAGTTGCTTATCAATGAATTTGGGAAGAAAAGTTCTTCAAAAATTGCCTCTAGAGTGTTTGAGGCTGAGAAATTGTGTAAAATAAACTAGGTCTCATTTTCCCCTCTTTTACCCAGCTGCAGGTGTCGCATTTGCGAACACTTGTTCACCTGTTGAAAATTCAAATACCGACACATAAGCAATAATATCTTTCTTCATTTTTCGCCACCAATAGTGCTTTTTCAAGTCACGATACATCTTCGTGACACCTGGGTAAATGGAATAGTGTGAACTGTGAGCCTTCTCAAGGATCAACTCTTTCAACCCATCAACATTTGGAACACAAATTCGGCCTTGAAGCCACAGAACATCATCATCTCCAATTACAACCTCCTTAGTTCCACCCTGATGCACCGTGTCCTTTAACACCAATAAGTGAGGATCATCAAACTGGCGAGCCTTGATACGCTCCAACAATGAAGACTGAGCCACAACACAAGCAAGAACCTCACTAGGCTCCAAACATCCAATCTCACAAATCGATTGGCCAGGGCCTGAATATCCATAGCTAGTGGCATCTCCACTACCGATAAATATGCCAAACTACCCATGCTTTCCGCCTTCCTACTCAATGCATCGGCCATTACGTTGGCCTTTCTCGAATGATATAATATGGTGATATCATAGTCTTTCAATAACTCTAACCATCTCCGCTGCCGAAAATTAAGGCCCTTCTACTTGAACAGGTGCTGGAGACTCGGATGGTCGGTATAGACCTTACATGGAATGTCGCATAGATAGTGCCTCCAAATCTTCAGCACGTGAACAATGGTTGTCAACTCAAAATCATGCATATCGTAATTCTTCTCACTAACCTTCAGCTGTCGAGATGCGTAGGCAATCACCCTACCATCTTGCATCAATACCGCTCCAAGCCTAATACGTGATGCATCACAATATATAGTGTAGGATCTCGAACCTGTATGCAACACCAACACTGGGGTTGTAGTCAATGCAGTCTTGAGCTTCTGAAAGCTCAACTCACACTCATCGAACCATATGAAAAGAGCACCCTTTTGGGTCAACTTGGTCAATGGTGCTGAGATAGATGAAAACTCCCCCACAAATCGGCGATAATAACCCGCTAAACCCAAGAAACTCCAAATCTCTGTAGTTGAAGTAGGTTTAGGCCAGTTCTGAACTACATCAATCTTCTTAGGATTCAATTTATTTCCCTCAGAAGATATAACATTGCCCAAAAAGGCAACAGAGTCCAACTAGAATTCATACTTCGAAAACTTAGCGTATAACTGACGATCCCTCAGAGTCTGAAGTACAATCTGCAGATGCTGCTCATGCTCCTCTCGACGGCGGGAGTAAACCAAAATATCATCAATGAAGGCGGTCACAAAAGAATCCACGTAAGGCTTGAACACCCGGTTCATCAAATTCATAAAGGTTGATGGGGCATTAGTCAAGCTAAATTATATCACTAAGAACTCGTAGTGACCACGTCGAGTCCGAAAGGCTATCTTAGGGACATACGATACCCTAATCTCTAACTGATGGCAGTCAGATCTCAATTCAATCTAGTAAAATACCTTGGCTATCTTGAAGTTGGTCAAATAAGTCATCAATCCTCGGCAATAGATACTTATTCTTGATAGTGACCTTGTTCAACTGCCGATAATCTATACACATCCTCATCGTTCCATCCTTTTTCTTCACAAACAACACTGGCGCACTCCAAGGCGAGATACTAGGTCTACTGAATCCCTTGTCAAGAAAATCATGCAACTGCTCTTTCAATTCTTTCAACTCAACTTGGGCCTCTGGAAACTCGAGCACATCTGGTACCGAATCCATAGAAGGAACAACCGCACTAGGATCACAGATATAGGCCAAATATGCCAGACACCCCTTCCCAACCATATGTTGAGCCTTGATGTATAAAATGACCTTACTAGTGGAATGATCAGGAGTCCCTATACACTTCAATTGAGGCAACCCTCGCATATCTAATGCCACAGTCTTGGCGTGACAATCCAAGATAGCATGATATGGTGACAACCAATCCAGGCCCAAGATAACATCAAAGTTCACCATGCTGAGTAAATAAAGATCTACCCTAGTCTCATAACTCCGATAGAGACCACACACGAATGATAAACATGGTCTACCATAATAGAACCTTTCATAGGCGTAGATACATAAACAAGAGCACTCAAAGAATTATGAGACACACCCAGATATGACGCAAAATAGGATGACACATAGGAATAAGTAGAGCCCGGATCAAATAAAATTGATGTATCTCTATGGCAAACTGAAACAATTGTGATGACCATATCCGATGACTCTANCTAACCATCTCCGCTGCCGAAAATTAAGGCCCTTCTACTTGAACAGGTGCTGGAGACTCGGATGGTCGGTATAGACCTTACATGGAATGTCGCATAGATAGTGCCTCCAAATCTTCAGCACGTGAACAATGGTTGTCAACTCAAAATCATGCATATCGTAATTCTTCTCACTAACCTTCAGCTGTCGAGATGCGTAGGCAATCACCCTACCATCTTGCATCAATACCGCTCCAAGCCTAATACGTGATGCATCACAATATATAGTGTAGGATCTCGAACCTGTATGCAACACCAACACTGGGGTTGTAGTCAATGCAGTCTTGAGCTTCTGAAAGCTCAACTCACACTCATCGAACCATATGAAAAGAGCACCCTTTTGGGTCAACTTGGTCAATGGTGCTGAGATAGATGAAAACTCCCCCACAAATCGGCGATAATAACCCGCTAAACCCAAGAAACTCCAAATCTCTGTAGTTGAAGTAGGTTTAGGCCAGTTCTGAACTACATCAATCTTCTTAGGATTCAATTTATTTCCCTCAGAAGATATAACATTGCCCAAAAAGGCAACAGAGTCCAACTAGAATTCATACTTCGAAAACTTAGCGTATAACTGACGATCCCTCAGAGTCTGAAGTACAATCTGCAGATGCTGCTCATGCTCCTCTCGACGGCGGGAGTAAACCAAAATATCATCAATGAAGGCGGTCACAAAAGAATCCACGTAAGGCTTGAACACCCGGTTCATCAAATTCATAAAGGTTGATGGGGCATTAGTCAAGCTAAATTATATCACTAAGAACTCGTAGTGACCACGTCGAGTCCGAAAGGCTATCTTAGGGACATACGATACCCTAATCTCTAACTGATGGCAGTCAGATCTCAATTCAATCTAGTAAAATACCTTGGCTATCTTGAAGTTGGTCAAATAAGTCATCAATCCTCGGCAATAGATACTTATTCTTGATAGTGACCTTGTTCAACTGCCGATAATCTATACACATCCTCATCGTTCCATCCTTTTTCTTCACAAACAACACTGGCGCACTCCAAGGCGAGATACTAGGTCTACTGAATCCCTTGTCAAGAAAATCATGCAACTGCTCTTTCAATTCTTTCAACTCAACTTGGGCCTCTGGAAACTCGAGCACATCTGGTACCGAATCCATAGAAGGAACAACCGCACTAGGATCACAGATATAGGCCAAATATGCCAGACACCCCTTCCCAACCATATGTTGAGCCTTGATGTATAAAATGACCTTACTAGTGGAATGATCAGGAGTCCCTATACACTTCAATTGAGGCAACCCTCGCATATCTAATGCCACAGTCTTGGCGTGACAATCCAAGATAGCATGATATGGTGACAACCAATCCAGGCCCAAGATAACATCAAAGTTCACCATGCTGAGTAAATAAAGATCTACCCTAGTCTCATAACTCCGATAGAGACCACACACGAATGATAAACATGGTCTACCATAATAGAACCTTTCATAGGCGTAGATACATAAACAAGAGCACTCAAAGAATTATGAGACACACCCAGATATGACGCAAAATAGGATGACACATAGGAATAAGTAGAGCCCGGATCAAATAAAATTGATGTATCTCTATGGCAAACTGAAACAATTGTGATGACCATATCCGATGACTCTACATCGGGTATAGCTGGAAATGCATAAAATGGGGTTGAGCCCCACCACTCTGAACCCTACCTCTTGGACAACCTCTCCCTGGTTGTCCTTCATCTCTAATGACCTGACTCCCACCTCGGGCCACCTGATCCCTGTCTCTAGTTGGTTAAGCGGGCGGTAGAGCAACCGGTACCTGAATCATGGCACGAGTAACCTGTTGGGGCATGCTACTCTCTGATCTAGGGAAAAACCTCGCGACATGCCTCGGATTTCTACATGTATAACATGTCCTCGACTGCTCTGACTGCTGACCCTGGAACTGCCCTTGTCGACCTAAATAACCATCCTGATAACTCTAAATCGGAGGTACACTGACCAAAGCTGAAGGTGCGCTATAGGCTAGCTGCTCAAGATGAGACCCATAAGAACCACAACTATCCGAAGCATTGTGATATACCTGAAACGCTGACTGAATCGTCCTACAAAGATGGTCTCTACCAAATAAACCCCTACCTCCATACGAGGCACCACTGAGATCACCAAAGTGACAAGACCTCTTCTCAGATGCTGCTTCTCTACCCTGACCTCGAACCCTCTCAATCTGCCTCGCAATCTCTACAACCCGAGTAAAGGAAATATCATCATTAGTCTCTCTAACCATTTGTAGCCTGATATCGAAAGTAATGCCATTTATGAATCTCCTTACCCTTTCCTCTCAGTAGGGATCAAGATAATTGCATGGCAAGCTAAATCCACGAATATGGTCTCGTACTGGGTAACAATCATGCTACCCTATTAGAGACGCTCAAACTGGTTGTGGTAGTCCCCTCTAAAGGCAAAAAGGATGAACTTCTTCAAGAATAGTTGTAAGAAGTGATTCCAAGTGAGTGGAGGTGAACCTGATGGTCTACCTCGAACATAGTCCTGCCACCACCTCTTGGCGAAACCGTATATCTAAAATATCACGAGTAAACTCTGTTGGACTCCACTATACCCATGTTGCGCAGTACCTCATGGCAAGAGTCTATGAAATCATCTAGGTCCTCAGAAGGTGTACCACCAAATCAAATAGGAAATATCTTAGTGAACTTATCCAACCTCTTCAGCCCCTCAGAAGATATCGCAGACCTCTCCCCCGTATGTGTAGCAATAATAGGGTGAACTATTACAACTGACGGAACTTTCAAAGTCTGATATCCATGAGCCATCTGTTTTGGTGTGTGAGTAGAGAGTTTGGGCTCCTCCCCCATCCTAAGAGACAGCTGGTGGCTGGTGCCATCGAAAATGCACCGGTCTGGGCCACGCTCTCCATAAGGCCTAATAAGCTGACTAGAGCATTCTAAAGTACCGGGGTAGCAATAAACCCATCCGGAACCTGAGCTGGTCTAACTAGTACGGTCTTGAACATGGACCTCCTCCTCATGTTTGATCCGAGGCTCTCCGATAGGTGTTGCTGTGCGTGCTTTAGGCTGAGCTATGCCCCTGACTCTACCTCTGCCTCGGCATTTACCCCTAGTAGTGGAAGCAACTTAGGGCTCCGGCTCCTGACCGTCGTGGATGTTGTGCGTGTCATCGACATCTATGATAGAACAAGAATAGAATGATTCAAATTTCAGCAATAGAATAAAGTCACATTACATAGTAAGAAAAAAGTGATTTTTTTCCTAAATCCTTATAGCCTATAGAAGATAAGTACAACGTTTCCATACTGATCCTCCAGACTCTACTAAGCTTGCTCATGACTCGTGAGACCTATGTAACATAGTGCTTTGATACCAATTTGTCACGAATCGAAGTCCCGACCACGGAACCGTGATGATGCCTAATGTCTACTTGCTAGGCAAGCAAACATTAGTACACAACTAATTATTTTTAGACAATTAAAAGCAATATAATAAGAATTAAATATGTAAATCTAACATCGGTTATGTGATTTTTTTAAAAATCCAACCTCAAATTGAGGTCTAAATCTCAATTTTATAAAATTTTAATTTCTATCCAAATCTCTAATTTCTACCATGAAATTCAAAGATTTGATGTTAAAAGCTCATGAGATGTAATGGGAAATTGATAGAAAATGAATTAGAGTTGCTTACCAATGAATTTGGGAAGGAAAGTTCTTCAAAATCACATCTAGAGTGTTTGGGGTTGAGAATTTATGTAAAATGAGTTAAGTCCCGTTTACTTCCTCTTTTACCCAGCTGCAGGTGTCGCATTTGCAAACACTTATTCGCAATTACAAACACTTGTTCACAAATGCGACACACTGATCGCAAATGCGATTAGTGCATCAGATGCACAGAAGTTGCAAATGTGACATTTTTATCGCAAATGCGAGAAGCCCTCCTTCACAAATGTGGATAATTTATTCGCATTTGCGAAGCTGTCCTAAATGCATAGTGGTCGCAAATGCGATTAATAAGTTCGCAAATGCTACTGTCCCTCCTTCACAAAAGCGAACATTACCTCGCAAATTCGAGGTCTCCCATCCCAGCCCTTTATCGCAAATACGATCATTTGATCGCAAAAGCGAGCTCACAAATGCGAGCCAATCTCACAAATGCGAGATCTACATACCTGAAGCACCATCAGTTTTGCACCAGTAATCCTAAACCAAACCAAACTCACCCGAAACTCACTCGAACTCCTCGGGCTCCAAACCGAACATGCACACTATTTTAATAGAATTATACAAACTTGGTTGTTACCTCGAATAATCAAAATAACATCAAATAACAAGAATTGATCATCAAAACTCAAGAATTTTCAACTTAAACTCAATTTTCACAATTTCACATATAATCCACTAAAACGCGTTCGGGTCACCCCGGACCCCAACCAAACGTGCGTACAAGTCCAAAAATATCATACGAACCTACCAGAATCGTCAAAACATCGATCTGGGATCGTTTACCCAAAATGTTGACTGTGGTCAACTCTAGCCTCGTTTTTAGTCAAACAATTTATTTCTTCAAATTTTCACATAAACGCTTTCCGAAAAGTGACACGAACCACGCACGCAAATCAAAAAATATCAAATGAAGTTATGGGACGTCTCAAAACACAAAAATTAAGGATTGTACTCAAAATAACTTATAGGGTCGTCACAAATACACAATTAGAACATATTATCATTGCATCTAAAACAAATACGTTGTTGAAACTCCATATATTGACTAAATAAATTTCTTAGACAACAATAGTAAATTTTCAACCAAATATTTGCAAATTTGATTCGAAAAAGAAAAAATACGTAGTTTAAATAAATAGTCATTGCATGAAAATAAAAATACACAATAATTTTTATTTTTTGTAGAAAATATACCATTTGAACTTCATTACTTTGGCTAAATCATTTGTTTTAGCTAAAATAAATAGAGTTTCAACTAACTTTTATAGTTTTGGACCAGAAAAACAAAGATAAGAAATACATATTTGAAACATATATTCATTGTATTTAATAAAAATACAATTCAGAAAAAACATGCAATGTATATTAAGAAGAAATAACGAGAAATATAATTGAAACAAATAGATCATTATATTTTATTATGTGACAATTAATATTTGAGAAATACCCCACTTGGAAGCTAATTTTTTTTATTTTCCTTCCATCTAACGCGCCAAAAAAGAGTGTATTCACCCTCTTTGCCACATCAACGTCTAGGAGGGTCAAGGCTATCAAATTTCCAAGTTCATACGGGTATTAAAGACCACGTGAAGTTTAAGAGAAAA
>AWOL01S0356027.1:0-13517 GCA_000715115.1 Nicotiana otophora | reverse complement strand
CTCTTCACTAACAAGTTTTTTTATTTTCTTTGATGTTACTTGAAAGAGAGCTTTGGAGCAACAATATTGTTGTTTCCGTATGATATAGGTCACGGGTTCGATCCTTGGAATCAGCCACTANCAGATTTGAGTGAAAGGTCCTACTTAATCCAGTGCTTATCTTCACTTGATAACGTGAGGACATAGAGAAACGGGCGCACTTAGCAAACATATCCCCCCAAAAGGAAATCCACTAAGGCAACTTCCAATTATCTCTTCACTAACAAGTTTTTTTATTTTCTTTGATGTTACTTGAAAGAGAGCTTTGGAGCAACAATATTGTTGTTTCCGTATGATATAGGTCACGGGTTCGATCCTTGGAATCAGCCACTAACACTAGTATTAGAATAGGCTGCCTACATTACACCCGTAGGAATATTAGTGTCAGAATAGGCTGCCTACATTAACATTCATAGGAGTGCGGCCCTTTCTCGAATCCTGATTGAACGTGAGATGCCTAGTGTATCGGGTTGCCTTCTTAATTATTCTTTGGTGCTACCTGTTGGGGTTGGTTTAAGACTATAAGTCTAAGCCAGACAGCACTTTTGCCCCTTTTTTGTGCTTTCATTGACTATCATGGATTTTTTGTGACATGAACTGTAAATATTCATGCATGTTGCCCTAATAAATCACTTTACGAGGTTAGAACTCTGTCACATCTCCCAACTTCTTCAAGTGTATAGTAATGAAGAAGACAACTGCAAAATCCATTTTGCTGTTGGAAATGAGTCAAAGCTACGTTGATGGAGTAACATGCTACACCCAGCTTTATAGAATCATCTCAGTTGTCAATAAGCTAAAGCCATGATTTGACTAACAGAAAAGGAGAACATAGTGATAAATAGAAATGTTTAAGGATTCGTTGCAGTCTACATCCTACTCCTAAAGGCATCACTAGAGATGAATGCAAAGAAAGCAAAAGCAACTCGCATCAACGAGATAAGAACACTTCCACAAACAATCTCAATCAACCTTTACAGGGGAAAATGAAAGGACGAAACCAGAGTATATTCTAACAAAACCAGCATTTTGATTTGAACTTATCCTAACTAAGTTAATAAGAGAAAAAGGCACACGTGGTAGAAGTGCCATTATAGCTAAAAGGCACATGTGCATGCATGCATACAGAGATGCATTTCTAGCATAGTACTATGATTATAATGTCTCTCAGTTTTAGTGTGTATGGCAGATCACAGTATCACTATCTTTTCTTTGAGTATTGAAGTACACTAAGAAACTCAGCAGTTTAACTGCTGAAAAATAAAAAGTATACATTTGTACAACAATCTATAAACTACAACTGATGATGGGATCAAAATCTCGAGTACATACATAATTTTCGTCCTCCCTTTAAAACACTGGTTGTGATATTGACCTACTGTAACCAATTGATGCAAAAAAAGCCATTTCCTTCAGCTAAAACCTGAGACAACTAACACGTCACTAGCTACTAGTTGTAAAGCCAAGCAATGGCAAACTAATTTACATTTTCCTGTATTACATGTAAGCAGCTAATTGAGAAGCAACAAAACTTGGTATGAGGTTGCTTAAAGGGCTCCTCCTCGAACCCATCGAGCTGAACCTCCCTTTGCTGCACTAGAAAGATAGTCACCAACGTTAGCTACGAATAGAGGATCCCTCTCCTCAAATGTTATTTCATCAACATTATTTCCAGACAAGTTTTTCTGATCTGTATGTTCCAGTTCTTTCGTCAAATCTTCCATTGTCTTCTTCAAAGTGGCTTTGCTCACCTTCCCAGCCTCACCCATTGAGACACCAACCATAGTAATCTTTGGAAGCAAAGGTGACGGATGTAGTTCTCTGTATTCCCTGTCAGTATTAACAATTAAAATTTTAGTTTCTTTTCCACAAAGCGAATTAATCTTAAGATGGCATGTTATTTTCATGAAACCAATAAACTGAATGGGACCTTTTATCTTGTATTATCTGCTGCTTCTGTCCTTTACTCCATGCAGGACTCAACCAACCCCCAAAAGGGAGCCGCAAATCCAGCCCTAGCTGTTTTTTATTAGAGACATTATCTGCTTCCTCGACTGCTGAACTGCTGATGCACTGTAGTTGGTTATCATTAGCCTCCAACTGAGAATTATTAACAAAACTGGAAATCCTGCATGCTCTCTGGAAAGAAGCTGCGCTCCTGCAAAATTAAAGAAAATCTTGGGATTGAGATATTGCATCAAATGTTTTTACCATCCAAATATTTGCTTACAGCTTGGAGAATTCTAAGATACCCAGCTCTAGCTGCTGACAATGCCACATAAAATAGAAGACATATCATCAGTGTTGAAAGATTTTAAGCCATGAACCATGTGAAAAGAACACTTCTCCCTCCAAAGAAACTCTTGAAAATGGATTGCTTACCTCTTTTCAAATGAGTCAACCATGTAAGGAAACTTAGGTTGAATTCCTGTTGCTTTTCGCAACCACCTGTTCCCTAGAAGAACTTTATCGACAGCATGTAGAAGCTGAATTTCAGCAGCTTTTGATATTACACTTAAAGGTATCGCTGGTTGACCCACTTCATCGAGCACATCCTGAACCTGTCAATCATTTAACCAATGGGTTAGTTATATTTTGTATTTTCCACGGCACAACTAAACAAACGAACTGCTAAAACCAATAAAAGATTAACAAGTGGGAAAAGAGAAGAAACCAAAATTGCTGGTGTACTTTGATCATGGGCAAAAGGTGAACTGGAGAGTCCGCAATTAGAATTTTTTAAAAAAAAATAAAAAAAAGGGTGGATTGGACAGTCAAAAATTCCATCCACAAACTCTGCCATATACTTCAAAACTGCTTATCTTACGAAAAAAATTGGTGATTGACAGCTTTCCCTATCCTCATATCCATATATAAAAAAATTCAACACATTTTATTGTCCAACTCTCTCCGCCCCCAACCCAAAGGAAAACCACCTTAGAAAATTTATCACTATCCTTGTTTGTTAAGTAAAATCATCACTATCTGTTTTGCCCCTAACACATACTTTCGAGCCTGACCAGTTTAGTACCTCAGGAGGCTCCCACATACTATCTCCCATCTCTTCAATTACTTCGGAAGCCAAACTATCATCAAAAACATCCCTTCGGCGTTGCATGTGTCTTGTTTGAATCAGCGAATGGAAATGTTGGTCAACAGATTCTTCAAGAATGTTATCTAACATGTTTTTGTCAAAGAAGTAAGGAGTATACCTGATAAGAAGATGAAGATGAACAAATACATATAAGATAACAGGGAGAAAAAGAAAGAAAAGTAAAGACTGAAGCAGACACAAATAGATTTTCAGAATAGTCAGTTGATACGGCAGTATGGGTAAAAGGTGAACTGGAGAGTCCGCAATTAGAATTTAAATAAAAAAATTAAAAAAGGGTGGATTGGACAGTCGAAAATTCCATCCACAAACTCTGCCATATACTTCAAAACTGCTTATCTTAAAACTGTTTCATTCACATTTCAGTTAGTCTGAAAATCTACAGAAATAATTGATGAAAAAGATGGTTTAATTTTGATAACGAAAGAAGATGGTTTATCTAAGAGTTTTTACACCTAAGATCAGTCAATTACCTCATCCTTGAAAGTGCGTTGAATTGATACTCTGCCATTGTTTACAAACGACTAGATAAAAGCGGTTAAACCGGCCCTTATCTACTTCGAGTTAGTTTATGGAACATCATTATACTTAACACTAAATTGGATATCTTGTATTAGACTCTACAATCTTCCATATTGGTCAATTCTTTTGATAAGAGATCAGATATTCCTATATTCTTATGAGGATATAGTCCCGATTAAGTTAATCGTTCTAAGTTAATCTGGGTTATAACTCATGGTCCTCCGATTCTCAGCATTCATTCCTGCTGGATCACAAAAGGTTACAAATTCAGATCCCCTGTTTGACACCTGGACTTTCGTCTTTCATTTCCGGCCTTTCTTCACAAAAGGGCTAAGGAAAGCACCTACATTTATAGGAATTTCATGATATACAAATTACCAAATAAGAGAATGAGTTCTTAGGTATCAATAGCTCCCCCAATAAATTAGAATCCTTCTCTTCTCCTTTCCTTTAGGAAATAAGAGAGATGATGTAAGCTTTTGCAGAATATGATCATATTAAATGGTTTCATGAGGAACATTCAACCAAAGCATCTAGTGATGCTGTTATCTGCAGAAGTAGGACTCCTGAAAAGGAGAATAATTCTAAAAAGTGAACACCATGCAAATATCGTGTTTAGTCATAAAGCTGGCCAATATTTAGGTTTCCTTTTAATGACGATTTCTTCTATCTCATATTAATAAATAATCTCTCATTTTTAGGTTTCTCCCAAAATAAACTCCACCATCCCCAAAGGAAAGCTTTAGAGAAAGTTTTGCACAATAAAGGGTAACATGTAGAATCCACCTTTTATCTGTTCATTTTTCTTCAAAAGTCAAAAAGACACCATATGACGCCACATCTTCCATAAAGGATATTGAATAATTCACACATTAAAAGATCAGTCCAATAATACTGCTTACCAGTAAATAGCACAATACTTCTTCATGAATTTCCGATATTTGAACATAGAATATCATAACAACGAATAGGAGTGAAACGGCGATAGCTCCTATACGAATTACCAGTGAGATTATACCACCTACCTTTACCCTCCATTCATTTTAATAACCACACATATTAAATTGAATATTCGAGGTAGAGGGAGGCCAAAGAAGTATTGGGGAGAGGTGATCAGGTAGAACATGAAGCTTCTTCAGCTTACTGAGGACATGACCTAAGATAGGAAGTTATGGAGATCGGGAATTAGGGTGGAAGGTTAGTAGGTGATAGAGCTTTCTATTCGTCCTTACTTGGTAGTTTTAGTATTACTCTTATCTAGTCTTATTCTTGGTTGTCTATATCTATCTGATGTGCTTCTGCTTCGCTTATGTTACTATCTCTGTTACTATCTTAATGTTGTTACTACTTTTTCCATGTCTTTTCATTACTTTATTTCCTTTGCTTTGTTGCTGCGACTATGTTGAGCCGGGGGTCTATTGGAAACAGTCTCTCTACCTGTACATGGTAGGGGTAAGATTTGCATACACACTACCTTCCCCACACCCCACTTCTGGTATTCCACTGGGTTTGTTGTTGTTGTTGATTTGGGCCAGAAAGAGTATGTTATATTGAAGTTTTCACAAAGCAAAGATGTGGAGTATTGAGCTACTTCACTGATCAGAAACAAATGAAAATGCATAAAGCAGATAAATATACCATTTTATACCATCTGTAGTTGCTATAGCAATATCTAAGTTCTGAGCACTGAAAACAGGAACACCGTCCACCTTTTTCCTTCCACCAGATTGTGGCATAGCCTTAAGCAACTTGTTGGCTTCCTTGACCTGAATGTGCACCAAATATTTATAGAGATTTTAAGCTGACTAATAAATAAATAACTTTACCAGCTGATTTACAGAATCAAATCAATATCTCAAAACAGGATCAAACCTGTTTCTCATTGGGAACAAATTGGAACAAGTGTGGTTTTTCCTGCACAAAATTAATATGGTGTTAAAATTGTTTCTCAAGATGAAAACATCATGAAGTTTCTGGTAAGAAGTGACAACAGAACCCCAGAACCTGGTAAATGTACTATCAATAGTTTTCAGGTGGAAGGGAATCCTTAACTCTAAGAGGTATCACTTTCCTCAAAAGTCAAAACTGTCTTAACCAGTCACAACTTGCAAGTTCACATCTCTCTTTCTACACAACCCACAAACTACTCTGCCATGATGAAAACTTCACTAATCTGGATATTGTAGGAGATGGGTTGGTCCTGTTTCCTAATCCTAACTCGGCGGAAAAAAAAATCCTACATCTTTAGGAATCAAATTTGATCAAATAATGGGGTAAATCTGGAAAGCAGTCCATATATATATTTTGTTCCTAAAATATTGTTCCTTCATACATAGATGATATCTTTTTTTTGAAATGGACATAGTTGATATCTTATCGCTTAACATACATGTTTTTGACCTATAAGAAAAAAATTCAAATTCCTCATCTTTAACCACTTAAGCTTTTAAATGAGTTTTCACACAGCTCAACTTGGTATTAAAGCAGGCAGAAATCCAGCATTTGACTATCATTATTGCATATCAATAAAATACGTCTCCGTGCTTGGTTCAAGAAAGTATCACACGTGAAGGGCGTGTTGCAGACCTATAATATAGAAATAAAATGTTCCCTTTTTAATAGTTTAAGCTACAATTCAATAATACAAAAAAAAACATATTTAAGTTAAACCAAAATATATATAGAACTAAGAACTTATATATAACTTATTTGGGTTGTTTGGAGAGAAAGAAATAGGAGAGCTTTTGATGGGGACCATGGGGTAGGGTTGAAGTTTGTACAATTTAGGAGTAGCCTCTTATCCTTTGTTTCTTTTTGGTGCACCCATGAAGTTCCTTTATGTATAGAAGATTGATGCACTCATGAAGTTCCTTTATGTATGCGGGAGTTCTTTTTTGCCCACTCAACTAAATAAAGTTAATTATCTTATCAACAACAACAACCACCCAGTGTAATCCCACAAGTGGGGTCTGGGGAGAGTAGGATGTACGCAGTCTTACCCCTACCCTGGAAGGGCAGAGAAACTGTTTCTTATCAAAAAGAATATTTATAAATACCAACGCATATAACACTATACTTAGTTTGATACCGTAATCCCTATATAATATGTCGTCATGCAAGTTCTAGAAGAAAAAAAATCGGACGAATGAATTTGCCAAGTAAGAGATGATAAATCCTAAACGATATTCAATTAGTTTGATTAAAAGCAAAGTAGGTTAACTAAATCTACATCATTCCCAAACTAGCCATAAAGCAGGACTAGATCCAATTTGTTCCTAATCTTAGATTTCCCAAACAAAATTGGGATGCTTCTCTCCAGCTCCTTGTTCAAGATTAGTATGTTTCTTCTACAAGTTCTCGTCGTTGACTCAACCTATTTTTCCTAACTATGAGCTCGTGATAAAGAGTCCATCTTCCTTAATTCCTACATACAACACCCACCCAACCCACCCCACCCAACCCACCCCACCCCACAAAACCAAACCCCCACACAAAACCAAAACTCCTTTCTCTTTGTTTTTTATCTTTATTTTCATCTAAATACAGTTTGATGATAAATATCTGCTTTCTTTGTGGTTTGACATTTGCTGGCCTGTGCTGTAAAATTATCTCATCATCAGATATTGATTGAGATATGATCAGAAACATAAAAGTTGAAAAAAATCCTATTAGAATAGGGCAGTCAAGTAAGCACCAACTATCCATTCAACCAGTCCGTGCACCTTTTAGTACAAACAGGGGGCAATTAAACTCTCTAAAGTTGTCGATTCCGATTTCAAAACAGAAGAAGACATCATATTCACAGTTTTCACCAAGAAAGTACCTTAAAATGCTCATATGCTAAATCAAGACGGCATGCACCCACCACTCCACTAGGAATATTCAGCTTTTTAACATAAGAAACTGGAACAACAAAAAATCCAGCATGTGAGAGATCTATAAAACCCTATCAAGCAAGATATAAGGGACTTCCCCATCAAGGAGTCATTCAGTTTGAGGGAAAAAATAAATGAAAGGACTCCAGTTACGTAAACTTATTCAGATCCCTTTTTCTATAAACAAAAGAAAGAGTTCTAGTTACAAGAATCAAGGTTTAAAATGATATTTTCCGTGTGAACATGAATCATTAGTGCATTGTCACTCAACAGTCCAACCAACAATAACAAAAGAAAAAAGGGAAGTGAGGGAGGGTGTAGGCTAAGGTCCCAAAATTCAAAGATCCCAATGTTACAATAGTAATTGATCTCTTATTACTTTATTGGAAAAAACATAGTAATGGGTCTCTAATTCTCTATCCATTTCCTGGGAGAGTGATGGCATCATATAATTAACAGAAACAAATATCTAAGTGGTTCAAATAAGACCTGCATCACCGAGATCCATGAAGAATCGGAATACAGGACCATTCCTTTCGCTCTTAGTAACTGCTGTGAACATTTTCTTAAGCCATTCAGGTGTCCTGGATATCACAAAATTGATCTTATGAATGACACGGAATACTCAAAAACTTTTCGAACTACTGACTAGTATGAAAAGATATGATGAAGATAAGATAGTAATTTAAAAAATCACATACTTCGTGTAAATATTATAAATATACTGGCTAGTGGCAAGCTAAGGAATTTGCTTGCCAATGACAACCATTCCATTAAAGCTTCAGCACACACCAAATAAGATATGTTTTCCAGCTGCACATTTGGGTCTTAGGATCAAAGAGCAAAAGTAGCTTACTCAACAGTCAAACCAGAACTGAAAGATCAAAATGAGCAAAAATAGTTTACTCAACCTAAAACTGAAAGATCAAAAACAAAGATAAGACACCTCTTCCTTCATGNAGATCAAAATGAGCAAAAATAGTTTACTCAACCCAAATAAGATATTTTTATATTTATCTTTCATGGAGCAGCATATTGGAGAGAAAACCCGTAATAGTTTCTAAGGCACAGCTGCAGATCAAAGGGGAATTGCCATACAGGATTATCAATGAAACATATGTGATAATACTAAAAACCCTATCAATCATTAGACTCCTAGTTTTAGGCAAGATGCTTGCAAAAGCAAAAGAGAAACTATTTTACTTTTTATAAGGCTGTAATTTACACATAAAATAAAAAATTTTAAACATGTAACTTTGTACTTCCTGGTGAAATTTTTCCTAAGATATTTCACTGGTGTGTATTTAATTGCTATTTTTTCCACTAAACATGTTTTAAATTGAGATGGTAAACATTCTTCCTCTCTTGATGACGAACATAAACTGATACTAGGAACCTATTCGGAGAAAATCTAGTAAGGAGAGGCACGGACAAGCAACAATGGCTTTTCAGCCTTACTAGTTCTTACCCATAATCTTGGCGACCTCTATGAAATGCAATAGTTTTGTGGCCTTTCAGTGCTATGAGGGATGCTACTTTCATTCCTCTACACTCGATTATGCTATGAGTAATTTAAAGTTTACTGGGCAAGCAAAGTAGAGTTTGTGTATATAACTCCACTAGTTTTCCTAATCCTTTTGAAGTCGTAGCTGCTTTACTGACTAGCAATGCCCCTATTATTCAGTCATTTCCTCAATAATAAATAGTAAAGGAAAAATAAAAATCTAGACTTATTTATGCAATCTTCCAGACCACTGAAGAATTCGGAACTCAACCTAGTGACTTCTTCTGAATAAGCTGATTATTGAGCTTCAACGAATGTACGCTCATACTAGAGCTTCTAAAGCTTTATTCTTATTTCAGTACGCTCATACATCTTCTTCATTTTGTTTTACGTGTCCTTCTTTCTGATTGCTAGCATTCATTATGTCACACTTATGCTGTTTGCAGTACACAATTTTGCTTTAAAAACAGTATTTAGCTACCTCCTATCTGGCCATACTGGATTACATCACTAAAACTGTCCAAATTTAAACATGTTCCATGCTTCAAGTATTTAGTACTCCCACAATTAATCATGCCACCTAATACTAAAACTTTCTCAGTTCCTACTTGTGCCAAAAGAGTGCAATAGCAGCAAATGAGTCAACAGAAAAAAAAAAAAACGCAATTTGTCTGTATCCATATCAATTTTAAATCTGACATGCTAAGTAGAAGGGGAGTTCCATTGAAATAGGAAAAGAGAATATAAAAGATTACCTTTTAGAGAGAAAGGGTATGTCAAAGTGGGTAGAAACAGCCATTAGACCGGTCCCAGAAAGGTCACACATACTGAAAACCTGACCAACGAACGCTGGCCCACCCTTTCCGGTGGAGTTGAGGCCAGAGATTCTCACCGTTGATGGAAAACCCGACCCGGAATCCGAACGCATGTTGTTGACAGCCGAAGACTCTATGTTTGTTCCCCTTAATACGATGACGAATTCGACAAAAGGAGAGAAGGGAGAAGATTAGATGAAGCGATGAGGTTCGTTACTAGCGCAGATGGATGAAGGGGGAGGACATTTTGTGAAATTTGGATGTGCGCTAAATACCAGAAATCCAGATAATTTCATTTGGATATTAAAATATGCATATCATATTCCATATTTAAAAAATAAGTATCGAAATATCGAATATTGTATCGAAATTCTTAATTACATATTATCATATAAATAATAATTTTAATTAATTTGATATAAGTTAATAAAAAGACTTGGAATACTAAATTTAATGATTAAATTATATAAAAGACTTAGAATATAATTATATTTTATTATTAAAAGTTGAGATTTCTTTTTTGGTTAGTTACATGAATAGCTTGATGATACAATTGAAAAGGTTGCCTGTCGTAGTTTGAAATATGCCCTTTATGTGATAAGCGACTAACGAAGAAGGAATTACTTTTGTTTTCTTTGGATATTTTTGTATGTGTATGTAAGGTGTTAATTTGATATAATGGACATATTTTTTTAAAGTGCGTTTAATTCAAATAGGTGAATTTAGGTAGTTGGTAACCACTACCATCTTAAGTAGTAGTTGTTTATGATATTGTGAAATGAAGCTTCTAAATTTTCTAATATTTAACTCTTTCGTTTAGTATTTCTTTGCAACATAAATCTCTACAATATGTAAGCCAAGACCAAAAAATATAGTTATCGATATCGTACCGCATTATCAAAATCAAACTTAAAAATATAGAAACAAATAAAATTAATTAGGAATGACAATAGTACAATATTATTAAAAAGTAAAAATCGAAACTATTGAATCAAAACTTTTAAATCGTATTGTATCATATTATGAACACCTCTATTTCTAATTGTGTTGGATGGTCAAGGACAAATTAGTCTTTTAACTCAATAAAGAGGCAGTTCACCACAGGGAGGAAATATGAAAGGAGATGCGGTAAAATTGAGGTCCCTTTGGGGCCACCCAATAGAAAAAAGAGATAATAGCACTTCTGGTCCTTAAGTTATTGGTAAAATCTGATTGTAATTCTTCAGGATATTGATTGAGCACATTTCATTTAATTAATTGAAATGTGCACTTTTGATCCTTTTGTTTGTGAATATTCACAAATTCATCATAGTTATTAAATATTTCACCACGTACTTATTCATGTATTATGTCAAGTTTGTATTGTTACTTTATATTCTACAATAATATAGTTCCAAGAATTCCAAATGTAACATATTTCTCATATAAAAGGACCAAAAACATATATTGTATTTATTCATCATTCTTGAATAGGATACATGTTACAAGACCAAACTGATATTTGTTTCCATGTTTCCTTTGCACTTAAAAAGTCTTTCTTTTGGGGGAGAATCCAACTATCTTCGTAACAATATTTATGCTCGGTAATATATTATTTTACTCTTTAATTTAAATCTCACCCATCATATGCATCAACTATATTATTTTGTTCATTATGAATGCGACTTGATCGATCTTGCAATATCGTATCAAGCTGGTAAAATGCATGTTCCCTAAATAACCATAATTAGATATGTTCATATAACTACATGGAAGGATGTATTAATTCTACTTAATTACTACATTTCATAGGGTTTCTATGAAAAAAGCATTATCTCAAGAGATTAGTTGTCGCATGTGAGAGAGCTAGCAAAACGAAAATGAATGTATAACATGTTTTTTTTACATATACGACTCTCATTTAAGCATACTTTGAGGGCCTTAAACAAGCAAAAGTTGATCATTGCTATAAAGTCATATCTCTATAACAATTGTTTACCCGTAAAACGGTACAGTTAAATTTATATGTAATTTCTAGACAAGTGAATTAATTCAATCCTGAAATAACAAGATAATTGACGAAATGATAGAAATAAAGACTCTAGTAGTGAAGCCTCCGGGCGCAACAGTAATAAGAACAAGAACAGAAAATAAGAAGGTAAAATTGATTAGAGCTTTGAGTAGATTGTAGTTTAGTTTGCCAGAAAATTCATGTCCTTACAATGATAAAAGAGCTCACTATTTATAACTACATCTAGGAAAGGAGGTCCTAGGATCGTGCCCTTATTTAATGTCAATTATGAGGGTCATTGATGAAGATGTAACGGTGAGCATAAATGCCAAACTCCTTGTAACGGGCAATGTACTTAATGTTGTGGAATATTCTCCATTAAATACTACCGGGCAAAGAGTATTTATTGCATCCTTATGAGCGTTATTCTTTCCTGTGACAGATGAAACTGTTGCCTTCAGTTTTGGCTATCCTCCGTCTTAGGTTCCACGTGTCCCTCTTTTGGGCGACCACGTAGCATAACATACTTTACCCTATACAGATAGTCCCTCTGCTTTCTGGTGACATAATTTTTTATCACCGAAAAGTTGGTAGAAACACTCTTTTGGAGGGAATTACTATGATCCCCTCTGAAGGCTTCTGGCGGTTGATTAGACGCACGTCTCTCCGCATTTAATGCCCCAAACATGTGTCATCTCACGATTCAGCACAACTTTTGCCGATTATCGAGGTAATCATGGTCATGAATTTAGCCGCCAAAACTTTTACTTATACGCATCAACCTTCTCCCCTTATACATCATAATTTTCCAAATTTTCTAAAACATTTCTTGTTAATAAACCTTTCTTTAACTCCCTTCAAATAAAAAAACATCCAAATGGCTTCTTCTTAAAAGAACGTTAGCTCTTCAAAGGGCAAGAACAAAGCCGAGGATGTTGCTCCTCCAACTGTGGATTCCATCATTCCTAGAAGTCTTGTTACAACAAAAGACTTCGAAGAGAAATTCCCTTCGGCTCTCCCTCGCACATGGGTTGTTGGCAGATATCCTTCTTCCATCTGTTCTTCCAGTATTCCTATTCTGAAAGAAGACTGTCGCTGCCATGATTTGGATATTGTTGCTCCTGATCTATCGGAGCGAGTGACCCTTCCCAAGGAGGATTTTACATATTTTTATATGTATCCATTTACTTTGGGTGCGTTCTCTTTGAGTGGAGAGCTTGACTCCGTTATTGCAGAGTTTTGCCTCCGCTACCAGGTATGTTTGGCATAAGTAAGTCCTTCTATGTGGAGGACGATTGACTATCTTCGATGCTTGTGCCAAGAGACGTGAGAGGAGTTATCTTAAGCTCATTTGATGAATATTTATTCCCCCAAAATCTTCCGCGGGGGAATGATAAATTTCAGTAAACGTGGCCACCATGCTCTGTGATCTAGCATGGATGATGACAACGACCGCGGGTGGATGGAACGGTTTGTTGCAGTTTCCACCAACGACATCAATCCGGCAACGGCTTCATCCTTTTCAAAAGCATGGAACCGCACTCGTAAGCTCCTTGTTTAATATTTCTTTTATTAGGTATTCTTCTATACCCGTATTGATCCTCCATCTTTTGCCTGTTTCAGCAACTCGATGGGTCCCACCTAAGGTTAAAGGCTTGGA
>AWOL01S0355972.1:0-11354 GCA_000715115.1 Nicotiana otophora | reverse complement strand
AGTAAGTATCTAGTCTAACCTCGAAGAAGTAGTGACGAGGGGTCGACATCGATACTTACTATGAGCTAACAATAAAATACAGAAATTCTAAATAAGCATGGATTATGTAAATAATTAATACAACTCAGTAACAAGCAATGAATAGTAATTCTTTTACTAATAATAAATTCCAAGTCAATTTCTGTCATTAAGTAATTATAACCGCTCAAGCCATCAAATAATATCAAATATAATTAGGCTCCGAGTATTATCACACACGATTTATGCCGCGGTTGTACGACCTGATCTAGAAAATATACCGTGTGCATTGTCGAGGGTCAAACGGTACGAACCATAGATGCATCACATGGAATTTAGCTATGCACGGACTCTCGTCACCTAGTGCATACGTAGCTCCCCACATAAGTAATTCACAACAAATACCCCTAAGGGAATGAGTTCCCTCTTACAAGATTAGGCAAGAGACTTACCTAGTTCTCAAGCTCATTTCTGATCCACAAATATGCTTTAAATCCTCAACTCGGTGCCAAACGACCCGAAACTAGTCAAATGTTATATAAATTAATCAATACATGTTCAAAAATTCGTAATTTAACTGTTAGAGTAATTACCCAACCTAAATTAGAATTTTTCTAAAATTTACCCCGGGGTTCACGTGTCTGGATTCCGAAATACTTTGAATATAAATGTTACCAATAACCTCACGAACTCAAATATATATTTTTCACTCAAACCCACAACCATTTTCGTGGTTAAATCCCATTTTTATCAAAACCTAGGTTTGTTAATCTAACCCCATAAGTTTTACAATTTTACATGTTAAAATCTACTTATAATTAATGTATTTGACTTACATTGGGTAGATATTACTTACCTCCAATATCTAGGTAAACACCTCTCTCTAAGAAGCTCCAAAATCGCCCAAGAAGTGAAAGAAATGAGTCAAAATGGCCCAAGAAGTGAAAGAAATGAGTCAAAAATGGCCTAAGTCCCGTATTAAATGAACCTCACTGCCTCCAGCATTTTTGCATCTGCGGACAATGGGTCGCATCTGCGGCACCACTTCTGTGGACTAAGGTCTGCTTCTGTGGAATGCTCCAAGCCCAGAAATGGCCGCACCTGTAGAGAGGAAACTGCATCTGCGGGTCCGCTTCTGCGGCTCGCTTCTCGCATCTGCGACCCAGGCTTGGCCGACCCCCATCGCACCTGCAGCCCTTCCCTCGCAGAAGTGAGGCCGCTTGTACGGAACCTTTGCTGCTTATGCGGGCCACAGTCAGCTCACCCAAAACCGCTTATGCGGCCACACGCTCGCACCAACGAACTCGCATCTGCGGCCAAATGCTCGTAGGTGCGGGCACACCAGAACTGGTGCACCAGCAGCACCTTTCAAGCTCTAACTCGATCCGTGCATCATCCGAATAGCACCTGAGGCACCCGAGGCCTCGTCAAGACATACCAACAAGGTTTTAAACATGAGGCGGACTTGCTCGAACCCTCAAAATGCGGAAAACAACACCAAAACTAAGATTCACACACCAAACCAAATTGAATCAACTTGTAAACTTCAAGTTCTTTCAACTTGCTCCGAACGCGCCGAATCATACCTAAACTACTTGGAATGGTACCAAATTTTGCGTGAAAATATTAAATCACCATACAGAAATATTAAATCGAAATTCTTGACCCATCATCCAAAACCCAATCCAAACATACGTACAAGTACAAAATCATCATACGAACCTATTGGGACCATCAAACCTCGGTTCCAGGGTCGTTTACTAAAAATATTGACCCAAGCCAAACCTAACCCTTTAAAGCCAATATTAAGGAGCTAAGCGTTCCGATTTCAACCCGAACCCTTCCAAATCACGAACTAACAATCCCCGCAAGTCATAAAACAGTAGAAGCACATACCACGAGTCTTATTTAGGGGAAGGAGGATCTAGAAGGAAAAACGACCGGTCTGGTCGTTACATTTCCCACCTCTTAAACAAACGTTGGTCCTCAAACGAGTCTAGAATCATACCTGGAGTGCTGAATAGGTGTTAATATCTGTTACGCATGTCCTCCTTGGCCTCCTAAGTCACCTCCTTGACTGGTTGGCCCCTCCATTGAAATGTTACCGCAGAAATCTTCTTGGACCTCAACTGGTGAACCTGCCTATCAATAATGGCAACTGGCTCCTCCTTATAACCCAGGCTCTTATCTAGATGAATCGTGGTGAAGTCTAACACATGTGACCTGTCGTCATAATACCTATGGAGCATAGACATGTATAAAACCGGATGAACTCGAGATAGACTGGGAGGCAAAGCAAGCGCATAAGCAACCTCCCCCACTCATCTCAACACCTCAAATGGTCATATGAACCTTGGGCTCAACTTGCGCTTCTTCCCGAACCTCATGATCCCCTTCATTGGCGAGACTTTCAAGAGAACCTTCTCGCCCAACATAAATAATAAATCATGCGTTCTGATCCGCGTTACTCTTCTGTCTGGAATGTGCTGTGCGAAGTCGCTCTTAAATCAACTTTACCTTTTCCAAGGCATCCTTCACTAAATCAGTACCATATAACTTAGCCTCGCTGGGCTCAAACCATCCGACAGGCTAATGTCATCACCGACCATATAAAGCCTCAAATGGATCTATCTCGATGCTGGATTGATAATTGTTGTTGTAAGCAAAGTTGGCAAAAGGCAAGAATTGATCCCACTGCTCTCCTAAGTCAATCACACATGATCTAAGCATATCTTCCAAGATCTGAACCATCCACTCCGACTACCCGTCGGTTTGCGGATGAAAGGTCGTGCTGAGCTCTACCCTGGTCCCCAACTCACTCTGTATTTCCCTCTAGAAATGCAAAGTAAACTGAGGGCCTCTATCTAATATAATGGATACATACACACTATGCAACCGAACAATCTCCTAAATGTAAATCTGGGCCAAACTCTTTGAAGAGTACGTGGTCACCATCGGAATGAAGTGTGCCGACTTGGTCAACTTGTCGACAATGACCCAAACCGCATCAAACCTTCGCAAGGTCCGCGGTAACCGAACTACGAAATCTATTGTAATGTGCTTCCATTTCCACTCAGGTATAACCATCTACTGGAGTAGACCACCTGGCCTCTGGTGCTCGTACTTAACCTGCTGGCAATTAAGGCACCTCGCTACATACTCAACTATGTCTTTCTTCATCTACCAATAATGTTGTCTCAGGTCACGATACATCTTCGTAGTACCTGGATGAATAGAATACCTAGAACTGTGCGCCTTCTCTAGTATCGTTTCCCTTAATCCATCAACGTTAGGGACACATAGTAACCTCTTTGGCACCACCCTATAGTACCGTATCTCTGAGAACCAATAAGTGCGGAACTTCGTACTGGCAAGCCTTGATCTGCTCGAATAGTGAAGACTGGGCAACGACGCATGCAAGAACTCGACTGGGCTCCAAAATATCCAACCTCACAAGTATGTTAGATAAGGACTAAATGTCCAAAGCTAGTGGCCTCTCCTCTACTGAAATGAATGCCAAACTACCCATACTCTCCACCTTTCTGCTCAAGGCTTCCGCAACTACATTGCCTTTCCCGAATGATAAAGGTTGGAAACATGATAATCTTTTAGTAACTCAAGCCACCTGCGCTGCCTCAAATTGAGATCCCTCTGCTTGAACAAATGCTGTTAGCTGCGATGATTGGTGTAAACCTCACAGGACACCCCATAAAGATAATGCCTCGATCGTCTTGGGATTTACCTTAATACCCTCTCTTGATACAACATGTCCCAAGAATGCTACATAATCTAACCATAACTCATACTTGGAGAACTTAGCATATAGCTTCTGTTCCGGCAAGGTCTGAAGCACCACTCTCAAATGTTGCTCGTGCTCCTCCAAGCTATGTGAGTAGATCAAAATGTCATCAATGAAGACAATGATAAATGAATCAATGTATGGCCTAAACACCCGGTTCATAAAATCCATAAACGTTGCCGAGGCATTAGTCAAACCAAAGGACATCACTAGGAGCTCATAATGTCCATATCTAGTATGGAAAGCTGTCATCGGAACATCCGAATCCCGAATCTTCAACTGATGGTAACCCGATCTCAAGTCGATCATAGAGAACACCCTAGCACCCTTCAACTGGTCAAACAAATCATCAATATGCGGCAACAGGTACTTGGTCTTAATGGTAACTTTGTTCAACTGGCGGTAATTAATGCACATCCGCATAGTCTTCTCTTTTTTCTTCACAAATAACACCGGTGCACCCCATGGCGATACACTCGGTCTGACAAACCCATTTGCTAGCAATTCCTCAAGTTATTCCTTTAATTCTTTCAACTCTTTCAGAGCCATACGGTACGGTGAAATTGAGATATGTTGGGTACCTGGAGCCAAATCAATACATAAATCAGTATCACGATCCGGTGGCATGCTTGGAAGATTAGAAGGGAACACATCAGAGAACTTCCAGACCACGGGCACTGAATAAATCATTGGAGTCTCTACAGTGGTATCCTCAACATAATCTAGATAATCCAAACATGCCTTCTCGACCATGCGTCAAGCCTTCAGAAAAGAGATAACCCGACTAGACGCACTGATAGACGAACCCCTCCACTCCAATATAGGCAACTCTGGCATCGCCAAGGTAACAGTCTTGGCATGGCAATCAAGAATGGTGTGATATCAAGACAACCAATCCATGACCAAGATGACCTCAAAGTTGGTCATATCAAGTAACAGAAGATCCGTTCGGGTCTCATAACCACAGAAAGTAACAATGCAGGACCGGTAGATACGATCCACAACAACAGAATCGCCCACTGGAGTGGACAAATAAATAGGAGTACCCAAGGTCTCACGAGGAACTCCCAGGAAATGAGCAAACAGAGATAAAACATATGAATATGTAGATCATGGATCAAATAGTACCAAAGTATCCCTACCACAGACAGAAATAATACATGTGATCACGGCATCTGAGGCCACTGCATCTAGTCTGGACGGAAAAGTATAGAATCTAGCCGGAGCACCACCTGACTGGACTATACATGTCTGACCTCCACCTCTAGGATGGCCCCTACCCACCTGCCCTCCAGCTCTGGGTGGCCGAACGACTGGTGCGCCAGCTGGTGCAGTAATCATAGGCTGATGACCCTGTTGTACTGCCTTGCCCCAAATTATGGGGTATAACCTCTTCATACGCCAGAATCCCTGCACTCGTAACAACCTCTCGGAACGCAAGACCGCTGACCTGAAGTCTGACCCTGATGACTTGAATAGGTGGTGGCCGGTAGGAACTCTCTGGCATGGTGCTGAAATAGGGCCGCACTGGAGCACCCCTAGGAGGCGGGGGTGTTGGATATGTGGGCCTTCTAGACTGACCCTTAATGAACTGACCCCTACCCCAGCCGGCTCCGCTGACGGACACCCTCGATCCTCCGAGCTATCTCCACAACTAGTCGTAAGAAGTCCCCATCTCAACCTTTCGGGCCATAGTGGTCTGGATACTAGAGTGTAAACCTGCAAAACACCTTTGCACTCTCTCTGCATCGGTCAGAAGTATCATAAGTGCATGGCGATATAACTCAGAGAACCTTGCCTCATAGTCGGTCACCGACATCTGGCCTTACTGGAGCTGCTCGAACTGAAATCGCAACTCCTCCCTCTAAGAGGGTGTAATATATTTGTCCAAAAAGAGCCGTGTGAACTGGTCCCAAGTCATGGGTGGAGAACCTGCTGGTTTGCCGAGAAGATAAGACTGCCACCATCTACGGGCCCTGCCCTCTAGCTGTAAGGTGGCAAAGTTTATCACGTGGGACTCCAATATCCTCATGTTGTGCGGTCTATCCCTGCACCGATCAACAAACTCTTAGAGGTCATTATGTCGCTCACCTCCAAAGACATGAGGATGTAGCCTTATCCATCTGTCCAATAGCTTCTAAGAATTACCGGTCACAGCTCGTCTGGGCTCAGGTATAGTTGCTGTAACTAGCTGAGTTCTGCCCACGGGTAGTGCGCCCGCAGTCTGATAAACGGTAGATGCATGCCCTGGATCCTGAGCGGTAGGGGACAATGCTCCCCCTCCTGCTTGAGATGTGGCTTGGTCTCCTGGAAATAAACCAACCAGAGTCATAGAATCCATGAACCACAGCATACGGCCCATGACCTCCTGGAATCCTGGCGTGGACGTGAAATCCGCTGGAGCTGGCTCCGGTGCAGGCACTTCGCCCTGCTCCTCAAAACCGGGATAACTACCAGATGCACCTGCCTCAAAACCTGCACGATTAGTACAAAAGTATAGCGTGAGTACATAAACAACATATAACTAATAAATATCTAGTCTAATCTCGAAGAAGTAGTGACGAGGGATCAACATCGATACTTACTATGGACTAACAATAAAATACATGAATTCTAAATAAGCATGAATTATGTAAATAATAAATACAACCCAGTAACAAGCAGTGAATAATAATTCTTTCACTGATAATAAATTTCAAGTCAATTTATGTCATTAAGAAATTATAACCGCTTAAGCCATAAAATAATATCAAATATAATTAGGCTCCAAGTATTATCACACACGATATATGCCGAGGTCGTACGACCTGATCCAGAAAATATACTGTGTGCACTGTTTAGGGTCGAACGACACGAACCATAGATGCATCTATTAACCTGCCAAGGCGAACGACACAAACTATAGATGTATCGTGTGCACTTCCTAGGGTCGAACAACACGAACCATAGATGCATCTATTTTACCTCGCTCGCGGAAATACTTGCGAAGCGAGTGAACATGGATTTATCACAATTATTATAAAATTCTTCAATTCTTTCCTAACATAAGAAATCCAAAATGCAGACTTTAAATCTTAAATTCCTTAATCTCGGCTCTATTTAAGTCAATAAATATGCATAATCAACATAACAATGCAAACAAAGTATGATGTAAATCTAAGACTACCCGGGAATTACATAAAATTTAGCTATGCACGGACTCTCGTCACCTAGTGCGTACGTAGATCCCCACACAAGTAATTCACAACAAATACCCGTAAGGGGGTGAGTTCCCTCTTACAAGGTTAGTCAAGAGACTTACCTCATTCTCAAGCTCACTTCTGATCCACAAATATGCTTTAAATCCTCAACTCGGTGCCAAACGACCTAAAACTACTCAAATGTTATATAAATTAATCAATACATGTTAAAAAATTTACAATTTAACTAATAGAGTAATTACCCAACCCAAATTGAAATATTCCTAAAATTCACCCCAGGGTCCACATACCCGGATTCCGAAAATATTTGAAGATAAATGTTACCCATAACCTCACAAACTCAAATATATAATTTTCACTCAACCACACAACCATTTTTATGGTTAAATCCTATTTTTATCAAAACATCGATTTGTTAATCTAAACCCATAATTTTCATAATTTTACATGTTAAAATCTACCCATAATCTATGTATTTAACTTACATTGGGTAGAAATTAATTACCTCCAATAGCTAGGTGAAAAGCCCTCGCTAAGAAGCTCCAAAAGCGCCCAAGAAATGAAAGAAATGAGTCAAAAATGGCTTAAGTCCCGTATTAAATGAACCTCACTGCCTCCAGCATTTTCCCATATGCAGACAATGGGCCGCATCTGAGGCACCGCTTCTGCAGACTAAGGTCCACTTCTGCAGAATGCTCCAGGCCCAGCACTGGCCGCACATGCGGAGAATAAACTGCATCAGCAAGCCCGCTTCTGCGGCTCGCCTCTCACATCTGCGGCCCAGGCCTGGCCGGCCCCCTTCGCACCTGCGGCCCTTCCCTTGCAGAAGCGAGGTCGCTTCTGCGAAACCCTTGCTGCTTATGTGTGCCACAGTCAGCACGCCCAAAACTGCTTTTGCGGCCACACGCTCGCACCTGTGAGCTCGCATCTATGGCCAAATGCTCGTAGGCGGGCACACCAGAACTGGTTTACCAACAGCCCCTTTCAAGCTCTAGCTCGATCCGTGCATCGTCCGAATAGCACCCAAGGCCTCCTAGGCCTCGTCCAAATATACCAACAAGTTTGTAAATATGGGATAGACTTGGTCGAACCCTCGAAACGCGGAATACAACACCAAAACTAAGAATCACACCCCAAACCAAATCGAATCAACTTATGAACTTCAAGTCTTTCCAACTTGCTCCGAACGCGCTGAATCATACCTAAACTACTCGGAATGGTACCAAAATTTGCATGCAAATCTTAAATCACCATATGGAACTATTACATCACTCAAAATTTCAAACGGACCTTGATAACACTAAAACCTACTTCAATCAAAATTTAAAGAACTTTAAAACCTTCAAAGCGCCAACTTTCAACTTTATGTGCCGAAAAGCTTCCGGGTCATCCAAAACCCGATCTGAACATACGTCTAAGTACAAAATCATCCTATGAAGCTATTGGGACCATCAAACCCTAGTTTTGGGGTCGTTTACTAGAAATATTGACCCAAGCCAAACTTAACCCTTTAAAGCCAATATTGTGGAACTAAGTGTTCCGATTTCAACCCGAACCCTTCCAAATCCCGAGCTAACTATCGTCGCAAGTCATAAAATAGTAAAAACACATACGGAGAGTCTTATTTAGGGGAACGAGGATCTAGAAGATAAAATGATCGGTCTGGTCGTTACAACAGTACTGAGTGACTGTGCGCGAGTTGTCATTTATATTTGGGTTGGATCTGCCTTGTATAGTGCCGAGTGACTGAGTGTGCTGAATATTGAGCGTGATGAGTGGAAATGCGAGACAGTAAGATTGAATACTCTGAGAGTGTGAGTACATGAATTCATTATTGTGCTGTATTGCATTAGACATGCATACTTGATATGTAGGCATATAGAAGTATTTTTACTCATGCCATCTGATAATGGAATTTCTTATCTGTCCTTAAAGTTTTTGAGAAAAAATTATAGATTTAAGACTTACTCATATTTTCGGTGATTTCGGCAAAATATTTGAGTTTTACTGTTATACTTGAAAAGAAAATGTTTATTTTCCAGAATTGTATAAGAGTTGAACATTTATTTATTGAGTTATTTCTTGTACCATTTTTATTATATTGTTATGAACTGCCGCTGGTTATTGGAGATGGATTCTGACCTTTGTCCCAGCTAGTCACTACTTTCAACCTAAGGTTAGCTTTATTACTTATTAATTACATGGGGTCGGTTGTACTCATACTACACTTTTGCACCTTGCGTGCAGAGTTTTGGACGCTGATGTTGCTGTGTATGACGAAAGATAGCATTGAAGACGTACCTGCATTCCAATTACTACTGTCTCTTGTTCATGGTAGCCATAGACTTATGAAAATCTGTTTATGTACATTTAAACAGATGATGTATTTATTTCATACTAGCTTTGTAAACTCTAAATCTTAGAAGCTCATGATTGTACTACCAGTTCTTGGGAATTCTTGTATAACAGTTCAATTGTATTATCATTTCTTCTCTTAATAAATATCGTTTGAACTGGTTTGTTGTTAACTGGCTTACCTAACTGATTGGATAAGGTGCCATCATGGCTAGTTGAATTTTGGGTCGTGACACATGAGCAATTGGGGAGTGATTACTCTGAAGAATAATGTTGGATTCTTCCTAAACTTCATTAATAAATATCATAGTAACATGAACTTGCAATTTAGTAATATAACATAATTAAGTAGGATTATTTTAAGTATTACCAATCTAGTATTTGTATCCGACCGTTGTAGTTTTTTAATCAACATTAGTAAATTTATTGTTATTCATTTCTTCACGCATGGGAACTGACCTCAAATGTTTCAGGAATCACCCCAGCAACTCTTTTCCTAGTTGGTCCATCAATCCTAGCAACAAAAGTAGTAAATTCAAAAGAAGATGTATTTATTTATGAAATTGCTTAATCATTAACAGTAAATTCAACAGGACATAGAGCGACCAACTATAGATGTTTCTTAACTACTCATAAGAGGAAAATAAATAGAACCGTAAATGATAGAAATTTTGCATTGAGTTTAAAAGAATATTTGTATAAATTTACTACAACGACCCGACCTTTTGTTTTAAGAATTAACGTCTCGTTCAATGACTTAAGATCTCGAGCAGCTTCGTAATGCGTATTATGACTTGTGTGTATGGTCGAGTTTGATTTTCAAATGATTTAGGATCAAATTGAAAGAATAATTCTTCTTTAAGAAGCTTAAAAGAAAAGAGTTGACCGAAGAGTTAACTTTTGAGCAAACGACTCCGAAATGGAATTTCGATGGTTCCAATATCTCTGTATGGGGATTTTGGACTTAAGAGTGTGTCTGGATATTTATTTGAAAGTCCGTAGTTGATTTTTTGTTTGAAATGGTGAAAGTTGGAAATGGAAAGTTTAGACATTTGATCGGGAGTTGAATTTGGTGATATCGGGGTCGAAATATGATTTCGAGAGTTGGATTAGCTTTGTTATATCATTTGAAACTTGCATGCAAAATTTGACGTCATTCCTGGTTAATTTGATATGTTTCGGCACGAGTTTTGAAAGTTGGAAGATTTGAAAATTTATGAGTTCGATTTGTGGTGCGATTCGTAGTTTCGATATTGTTTGATTTAATTTAAGGCCTCAAGCAGGTCCGCGTTATGTTTTAGGACTTGTTGGTATATTTGGTTGAGGTCCCGAGTGGCTGGGGTGAGTTTTGAAAAATTTGGACATTTCGCCACTCTAATGATGTTCTGGAATAGTTGAAGTGCGGAAGGCACATTTTGGAGTGCGGATGTGTGGCTGCAAACTCCCAAAGTGTTTAAGAAGTGGTAATTGTACGGACCGCTGTTGAAAATGTGCGGGCTGCAGTTTAAATTGTGCGGTCCGCAGCATTCTTCTCGCGGCCGCAGAAAGGAGAATCCGCAAGTTTGATAGTCTGACTTCAGAAGCTTATATCTTTTGATCTATAAGGAATTTGGAGATGATCTAAAAACGAAAGTTGAAACCCTTTGAATCTAGTTTCCTGAACAGTAAATCAATCATCATTTGGACATTTGTACCAAAAGTTATGGCCAATTTACTGAAGCCTGGTAGTGCAGTGGCTGCTAAAGTGCGGCCGCACAATTTGGATTGGAGCCGCAGAGACCTTATATATGTGGAGCGCACAGAAACAATGTGTGATCAGCATTTTGGAAGTCAGATGTGATACCATATAAATGAAGTTTTCATCTTATTTTTCATTTTCGGACTTTGAGAGCTCGATTTGTGGCGATTTTTCGTGGGATTTTTAAGAAAATTATCGGGGTAATTGATTGTAACTCGGATTTAGTTAATATACATGAATATAT
>AWOL01S0355925.1:0-10291 GCA_000715115.1 Nicotiana otophora | reverse complement strand
CTTTCAGGACCTACCAGCAGTGCAGGCTTTAAACATGTGCGCACTACTAATGGTTCCTACACTCTATCTATAAGACTAGAATATCGGATATCCAGGTGCATCTCATGACCTGATTTTCTAACTATTAGATGATTTTATGCAAATATTGGTGAATAGAGTTATTGATATTTATTGTTGGCNTTTTCTAGGCTGAGTTAGCCTTGATATTGTTAGACAGACTGTAGTAGATGCTCATGACTAGTGACACTCTGATGTTGGACTTTTCTTTTTCGCACTTTTGTTTTGATTTGAACTCCTTTACAAAGGTTTTTATGCTAAATAGCCTTGAAATTTTCTTTGAAATGAAAATATGGGTTTGTTTTGGAATGAGTCGGCTTGCATAGTTCCACGATAGGCGTCATCACGATAGGTTGGATTTTTGGGTCGTGACAATTGGTCCCTTTAGCCTATATTAATTGTATTGTACTGCTTGTGGCTAGATTCGGGGCGTTTAAAGACCGATTCGAGAGGCAAAGGCACTTTGGAGTAGAGTTCTACGTGGTTTGAGGTAAGTAATAGTTTTAAATCTAGTCCTGAGGGTATGAAACCCTAGATTATTATATTATATGAGTATTTTGGAGGTGACACACATGCTAGGTGACGGGCATGTGGGTGTGCACCGTGTGAATTGGGACTTGGTCCATTCCGTGAATCTGGAAAGTTGAATAAGCTTATTGTTAGCTATGTGCCCTTTCTGTGCTATAGAAATTTGATAGTGAATCATGCTAGAAATCATGCTTAGATTATGTGTTGGTGTTGTAAAGACCCCAGTGGTCATGATACCTGTTGAACCTTCCTACTTATTGTTACTTGTACTCAGTCGTAGTATTACTTACATATTATACCTCAGTCTCTGTTATTCCCTGTTGATACATTATATCATTCTGTTTTGGGCTGATTCCCCTTTATTACTAAGAGCCGTGAGACAAGAAAGGTTGATGACTAAGTGAGGCCGAGGGTCTGTTTGTGAGATATTGATACCATAGCACGTGAGTTGTCCGTGCGGATCTTGATATGATACTATAGCACCTGAGTTGTCCGTGCGGTACGTGAGTTGTCCGTGCGGATTATAGCGTTTGGGCTGTAGGAGCCCCTCCGGAGTCTATACACCCCCAGTGAGTGCAGATACCTATTGAGTGTGAGTATTGAGGGCTGAGAGTCGAGTGTTGAGCTATTGAGAAAGCCTGAGGGACTGTTGCCCTGAGAGGTTGCACTTGTTTCATTTGTTGTTGCACTTAGATGATTTATGTCATTGTTCTGAAACTTCTGGAAAATGTTGTATCCGGTTTTACCTGAACTTGGTAATGTGTAACTGACTTGACTTAAATTGCCAGAATTGAAACATGTCTACTTTCATTGCTGAAATTACTGAAATGAACTGTATTTGTATAACTCGTCACTACCTTTGAGTTCCTTAATTATTTTTGTCACTTACTGAATTGGCTGTACTCACGCTACACCCTGCATTTTGTGTGCAGATCCAGGTATTTCTGGTCACGGAGGACGTTGATCTCGTACGTGGTTGAGTATCGGAGATTCACGAGGTAGTTACTGGCGTTCGCAGTCCTTGTCTCTCGTTCCTTGTTATCTTTTCTTTTTTGTATTGGTATTTTGACACAGACTCTTGTAGACACTGTTTCTTAGACTGATTGTTTAGATGCTCATGACTTGGTGATACTCGATGTTTGGGGCTATTTTTCCGCATTGTATTTTGAGTTTAACTCTTGTTTTTTTACGAAAACTCTATCATGTAAAAGCTTTTGACTTATGTTTTGTGAAACATTGGAAGTATTTTTGAGAATCGGCTTGCATAGTACCATCGATAGGCGCCATCACGACAGGTTAGGATTTTGGGTCGTGACAATAATAGGACATTCTAATACGTTTTCAAATTAAATTAGTAATAAAATTTTTTAAGAAGTATATCCTAAAAGTAATATGATTACATGACTAAAAATATGTGTCTGTTCCGAAAGTAATTATACTAAAATGAAATCTAACGTGTTCCTAAAGATATTAGGTTTACATGCTAACATGTAGTATTATATGTCTATGATTCCTAAAAGTAATCATGTAGGATTTCTAACGTATAGTATATGTCATAAAACTAATTATAGGGCTAATGTCTAAAATTTCGATTATATCCTTTTATTGTGAGTTATTATACTTAATATTATTTTTATAAACATACATTGTATTCGTATTTTTATAATAATATAGATATAATAATACATTGTAAATAGCAGTGTTACCATGGCAAACTTCCAAAAATGACTAGAACAATAGAAGTCACATGCTAAAGCCCACACACACAAAAACATGCTCATGCATACAATCAGCCATTACTTAAAGTAGGTAAGAAAGAATAAATCAAGGACTGTGAAGGGATTATATTAGTACGACTTAACATAGAAAGTGGGATATTATAATTGCATAATTGACCCATGACTTTCAGGACCTACCAGCAGTGCAGGCTTTAAACATGTGCGCACTACTAATGGTTCCTACACTCTATCTATAAGACTAGAATATCGGATATCCAGGTGCATCTCATGACCTGATTTTCTAACTATTAGATGATTTTATGCAAATATTGGTGAATAGAGTTATTGATATTTATTGTTGGCAGAAGATAACAGCTATCCTATGAAATTAGTCGAGAAATACACAGGTTGACTCGGTTAAATAACCTTACAATCAACTACTAGTGAGTGTATAGTCTATAGAGTAAGAATTTAAGTCTATGAATCAAGTAAACTTTAAAATAAATAAGTAAAAACATTTATAGGGTTAATGTTATATAGATAAGATATTCTAGTCTTAGCATACGCGTGTTGCGCGTGTATTCTTTCTATTAAAAATAAAAAATTTAAAAATAACATAAATAATATTTAAATTAAAGATGTATTTAAATTATAAAGTATTTAATAAAAATTACAAGTTCCAAAATCGTATTTGATTTTAAAGTCTTACTATAATTTTGAGGATTCCTACATAATTTATTTTATTAAATTATTTTTAGAAAATAGGTTTATCGGGGTATTGTCCAAATTATCTTTACGAATAACAGCTTTTGTTTTTAATAGTTTAAGGTTATGGTCTAGATCTCTTAGCGTTTTGATATTTTAAAAGGTTAGTCATTTTGGTATATGCTTATATTTTTATTTCCTTTTGAGAAATGGTATATGTTAATACATTGAATATAAATGATCTTCTATTTAATTATGGAAAAAAGGTTCTATTAAAATATATCTCAAACTCTTTTTTATTTATTCGGAAAATAAATCGCAAATATGCTACGTGAGTTTTAGTGGAAGTATATGAATAACTTTTGAACACCGTTGCTGCTAACATAATAGAATTAAAATTATGTTTCTTTGCTAAAATAAGAGAATGATTTATATAAGGTAACATTTTAATTCATTTTAAGGTCCTAAATATTAGGATAATTTAAATAATAAAATATTTAATAAGTAAAATTTTAGTTGATTTAAAAGTCCTAAATATTTGAAAATATTATTAAATTATGATTTTATCCAATGTAAAATCTATTTTTAATGGGTAAAAAAAGCGAACGACATTTTGTTAAGAGCTTTCGTACTTTTAATATAGTATAGATAGATTCATTGGCATAAGCTTCTTCTTCTTTCATATTTGTAGTGTAGGTAAGTTGTGTACACTTTGCTAGCGTTTGCACATAAATTTGGTTAAAATTTGAAAAGGGTAATTTTTAAGTTATGTTAAAAAATAACTTTTGAAAGTTTAAATTATGTTTGGACATGTATTTTATTTGAAAAAAAAATTAAATTTTGTGAGTGAAAGAAAAATCTTCACCCAAAAACTGCCCTAAACCAGTTTTCGGGGCCTTGAAAAAATATTACTCATTTTTTTCAAAAACTTATCAAATTTCATAAACAAACAATGTTTTCAAAATTATTTTTTTTAAAAATAACTAAAATCTATGTCGAAATGGGTCCTTTGACTAAATGGATGTAATCTCATAATTTCACTTCATTAACTACTAAATCTCATCGTTAGGTGGTGTAATTATCTTATATACTTGAAAGAAAGGATTATCTTATAGATTTTCTATCTTCAAGATTCTCCAATCACAAACATTTTTAATATTAATAAAAATGAGATAATCTTATGATACATCCCGGGGAGAACCACATCCCAAAAGTTAGACATTAAGGCGGGAGAGCCCAAGGCTATATAAACTCCACATTAGCACATTGCAATACCGTTGTGGGACTCAAGTCCCATACCTTGTAATGGACCATAACAAATCACCACGCTCCGCATCTGTCGTCCCCGACGGCTGTGCGCTAGACTTTTCTTTCTAGCCCCGGGCGAACACTGCGATACCGGCGTCATCATCCATGGAACGGTGGGCACGAAGGGCGGTGGGTGGCTCTGATACCATTGATACAACCTAGGGAGAACCACACCCCAAAAACTAGCTATTAAGGTGGGAGAGCCCAAAGCTATATAAACCCCACATCAGCACATTGCAATACCGATGTGGGACTCAAGTCTCATACCTTGCAATGGACCATAACATGTTATAGACTAAAAAAGAGGATTATCTTGTAGATTTTCTATCATCAAGATTCTCAAATTTTGTATTTTTAGCTTTGCATGTTATTGTTGTTACTATTTATTTATTTTTGGATTCAGTCAATTTTAGGATGTTGTATGAGATGTACATAGATTATTTCTTTCGTTTCTTGAGGAGAGGATTCGGCCTTTGGACGTGACAAGAGAAAGAAGAGACGGGCTAGAGAAACAGAAAAACGAAGAAATACAGATTGTTTTTAAAAAAAACTTGACCTAGGTGCATAATAAAATTGAATTTTAAGATATATGCATAAAATTGAACACTGACACTGAACTTTGGAACCTCAAATTCAAGAAAGAAGTACCATATTGTACATAGAGTGATACATTTGTTAAAATGGTTCGTAAACAATTAAGCTCTTGGTAGTAATAGTTTATTACTACTAATTTTGTTTCAATTTAGACGACGTACTTTCCTTATTTGTCTGTTCCAAAAAGAATAACACATTTCTACAATTAAAAATAATTCGAACTTTAAAATCTTAATTTTACCCTTAATGAGTAGCTTTTATAACCGCACAAATGTCATGATTCCACAAAGCTTTTAAGACAACAAATTTAAAAAAAAAAAATTCCTTAAAATCATGTCGAGCCGAACTATCTCATCTAAATTGAACTATTTCTTATATATTTTGCCATGTGATACACAACCCCCTCACAAAGGAGATTATTTTATGGACATATATAAAAGGAGATTATCTTATAGATTCTCTACTATCTTGCAAAGTTTGGATTGCCAACTTTGCACGTTGTTGTCGTCAGTTTTTTTTTTTAAATTCATATTAATTTATAGATTTTAGCATTTCATCTAAGATTTACATAAGATTTCATTTCTTGAGGATATGGTTCGATCCTGACCTTGGATATGAAAGGAGAAGAGAAAGAAGAAACAAGCATACCATAAAAAGAGAAGAAATAAGAAATACTTTTGGTAAGATCAGAACAGCGTGACTAGTAAAATTAAACTTTTAACTAATAAGCTGTAATTTTCATCCTAATTTTAATTTCACCCCTTAAAAGTATAATATTTTCAAAAAACATTTTGAACTTTTTATTATCAGCTTATTTGGATGATTGTTATGTATCGTTTCATAATGTATTGTATTATATTGTTTTAATATATACAATATTTGAATAGATTATATTGTTTCCAATCGTTTCATGATGTCATACACGAATAATATAAAGAATAAACTTGCAATATTATAAAGAAAATATAAGGTAAGGTACGAGATAGAATTATTTTATAAAAAGATAGGATAAAGGATAAAATAAGATTATTTAATAATAAGGAAGGACAAGATGAGAGGAAAATATAAGGTAACGGCGTGACCACACCAAATCGATCAATCCATAAAGTGACAATTTAACAATATAATACAATAAAATTTAAATTTTAATCAAAACAAATATTATCTTTAACGTAACAATACAATAAAATAATACGTGTAACAACAATCCAAACAAGCAAATCAAACACCTACACATAAAACATATAATTAGACCTTGTTAAAATGATTGGAAAAATAAAATCCTACTCCTAGAAATTAAGACTTCTCGATTTATTATATTTTGCCATATGGTACACAAGTCTGGCTCATAATTTTCAACGTTATATATCAGGGAATATTCAACGCCGACGCTAGTCTAACATTCAACTTCAACAGCAGTTTCTTTACACCAACTTTTTAGTATATTATACGCGTGAAATTTTATACACACACTCAAACACAAAAACACAAACATCAAACTTTTTCCAGTCTTACCACTACATAAAAAGAAAGAAAATTTCATCAAATATCATCACACTCCCAGTCTCCCACTGCTTAAAGTTCCACTTTCTTTTTTATCAAAAAATAAATAAATAATCATACTCCATTTTCTTACAACAATGGCAGTAGCAGCAGCAACAGCAACATTATCTTCGTCTTCTTCACTTCCTTTCCATTCTCTTCACCAACAGTTTCCATCAAAATACTTCATTGTTCGTCCCATTACACACTCTTTATCAGAAAAAATACCAACAAGAACAACTGTAACACAATCATCTGAGCTCACAAAATTACCAATCCGTAAAATTCCAGGCGATTATGGTCTTCCTTTAATTGGTCCATGGAAAGATAGACAAGATTATTTTTATAATCAAGGTAAAGAAGAATTCTTCAGATCAAGAGTTCAAAAATACAAATCTACTGTATTTAAAACCAATATGCCACCTGGAAATTTCATTTCTTCCAACCCAAACGTTGNGTTTTTTTTTTAATTCAATATTAATTTATAGATTTTAGCATTTCATCTAAGATTTACATAAGATTTCATTTCTTGAGGAGATGGTTCGATCCTGACCTTGGATATGAAAGGAGAAGAAAAAGAAAGAAACAAGCGTACCATAAAAAGAGAAGAAATAAGAAATACTTTTGGTAAGATCAGAACAGCGTGACTAGTAAAATTAAACTTTTAACTATTAAGCTGTAATTTTCATCCTAATTTTAGTTTCACCCCTTAAAAGTATAATATTTTCAAAGAAAATTTTGAACTTTTTATTAACAACGAACTTTTTATTAACAACTTATTTGGATGGTTGTTATGTATCGTTTCATAATATATTATATTGTATTGTTTTGATGTATACAATGTTTGAATAGATTGTATTGTTCGCAGTCGTTTCATGATGTCATGCACGAATAATATGAAGAATAAACTTGCAATATTATAAAGAAAAGATAAAGTACGAGGTAAAATTATTTAATAAAAAAATAGGGTAAATGATAAAATAAGATTATTTAATAATAAGGAAGGACAAGATGAGAGGAAAATATAAGATAACGACGCGACCACACGAAATCGATCGTTCCATAAAGTAACAATTTAACAATATAATACAATAAAATTTAAATTTCAATCAAAACAAATATTATCTTTAATATAACAATACAATAAAATACTACGTGTAACAACAATCCAAACAAGCAAATCAAACACCTACACATAAAACATATAATTAGACCTTGTTAAAATGATTGGAAAAATAAAATCCTACTCCTAGGAATTAAGACTTCTCGATTTATTATATTTTGCCATATGGTACACAAGTCTGGCTCACAATTTTCAACGTTATATATCAGGGAATATTCAACGCCGACACTAGTCTAACATTCAACTTCAACAACAGTTTCTTTACACCAACTTTTTAGTATATTATACGCGTGAAATTTTATATACACACTCAAACACAAAAACACAAACATCAAACTTTTTCCAGTCTTACCACTACACATAAAAAGAAAGAAAATTTCATCAAATATCATCACACTCCCAGTCTCCCACTGCTTAAAGTTCCACTTTCTTTTTTATCAAAAAAATAAATAAATAATCATACTCCATTTTCTTACAACAATGGCAGCAGCAACAGCAACATTATCTTCGTCTTCTTCACTTCCTTTCCATTCTCTTCACCAACAGTTTCCATCAAAATACTTCATTGTTCGTCCCATTACACACTCTTTATCAGAAAAAATACCAACAAGAACAACTGTAACACAATCATCTGAGCTCACGAAATTACCAATCCGTAAAATTCCAGGCGATTATGGTCTTCCTTTAATTGGTCCATGGAAAGATAGACAAGATTATTTTTATAATCAAGGTAAAGAAGAATTCTTCAGATCAAGAGTTCAAAAATACAAATCTACTGTATTTAAAACCAATATGCCACCTGGAAATTTCATTTCTTCCAACCCAAACGTTGTCGTTTTGCTCGACGGCAAGAGTTTTCCGATCCTTTTCGACGTTTCTAAAGTCGAAAAGAAGGACCTCTTCACCGGAACTTTCATGCCGTCGACTGAACTCACTGGCGGTTACCGTGTTCTTTCTTATCTTGATCCTTCTGAACCTAACCATGAAAAATTAAAAAAGCTTCTCTTTTTTCTTCTTTCTTCTCGTCGTGATTATATAATACCCCAATTCCATGAAAGCTATACCGAGCTGTTTGAATCCCTAGAAAAGGAAATGGAGAAAAATGGTAAAGCTGATTTAAACTCGGCTAATGATCAAGCTGCTTTTAATTTCTTGGCTGGATCACTGTACGGAGCGAACCCAGGTGAAACTCAGCTCGGAACTGATGGTCCCACATTGATCGGAAAATGGGTGTTGTTTCAGCTTCATCCTTTGGTCACTCTTGGTCTTCCGAAGGTTCTAGATGACTTTCTCCTCCATAATTTCCGGTTACCGCCAGCTCTGGTGAAGAAAGATTACCAGAGACTCTACGATTTCTTCTATGAGAGCTCCACTGCTGTACTAAACGAAGCTGAAACTTTTGGTATTTCGCGAGAAGAAGCTTGTCATAATCTTCTCTTCGCTACGTGTTTCAATTCCTTTGGCGGGATGAAGATTTTCTTCCCCAATATGCTGAAATGGATAGCTAAAGCAGGGCTAGAGCTTCATACACGGTTAGCGAACGAGATCCGATCCGCCGTGAAATCTGCCGGCGGGAAGATCACGATGTTGGCGATGGAGAAAATGCCGCTGATGAAATCGGTTGTATACGAGGCTTTGCGAATTGATCCACCAGTTGCTTCTCAATACGGAAGAGCCAAACGCGACCTTATGATCGAATCACACGATGCCGTTTTTGAGGTGAAGAAAGGGGAATTGTTATTCGGGTACCAACCATTTGCGACGAAGGATCCGAAGATTTTTGACCGACCCGATGAGTTCGTACCCGATCGGTTCGTAGGTGAAGAAGGGGAAAAGTTGTTGAAACATGTATTATGGTCTAACGGGCCGGAAACGGAGAGTCCGACGGTGGAGAATAAACAGTGTGCCGGAAAGGATTTTGTGGTGCTGGTTTCGAGATTGTTTGTAACGGAGGTTTTTCTCCGTTATGACACGTTGGATGTCGACGTCGGTACGTCGCCGTTAGGAGCTAAGATTACTATAACCTCTTTGAAGAGAGCTTAGTTTTTGAACGGAGTTGGAATCGGCATTTGGTCAGCACTGTCACCATCGGACTTTCTATTGTTATTTATAGTAATAAAATTCGTTTTCCTACTTCCATAACGGGATGATCTTTTTATTGTTGTTTTGTTTGGTGTAAATGTTTTTTCTTTCCATATTATTTATTCGAGCCCAAAAAGAATGTTAGTTCTATATTTANAATTCCTTTGGCGGGATGAAGATTTTCTTCCCCAATATGCTGAAATGGATAGCTAAAGCAGGGCTAGAGCTTCATACACGGTTAGCGAACGAGATCCGATCCGCCGTGAAATCTGCCGGCGGGAAGATCACGATGTTGGCGATGGAGAAAATGCCGCTGATGAAATCTGTTGTATACGAGGCTTTACGAATTGATCCACCAGTTGCTTCTCAATACGGAAGAGCCAAACGCGACCTTATGATCGAATCACACGATGCCGTTTTTGAGGTGAAGAAAGGGGAATTGTTATTCGGGTACCAACCATTTGCGACGAAGGATCCGAAGATTTTTGACCGACCCGATGAGTTCGTACCCCATCGGTTCGTAGGTGAAGAAGGGGAAAAGTTGTTGAAACATGTATTATGGTCTAACGGACCGGAAACGGAGAGTCCGACGGTGGAGAATAAACAGTGTGCCGGAAAGGATTTTGTGGTGCTG
>AWOL01S0355667.1:4927-30405 GCA_000715115.1 Nicotiana otophora | reverse complement strand
CTTTCTGTCGCGAGGAAGATGGTTGGGCCATTTTTAATATAAGTATAGCGCATATATGCAAGGCGCTTTACCTACCTGTCTTTTCAACTTTATGTATAGCGCATCTCGTATATGCGTTATACTTATAGTTTGACCGACATTTGAATTTCAAATATAGTGCACGTTTTGCATGCGCTATAGCTTAATCAACCCATGCGTTAAGGTATAGCGCATTCAACCCATGCGTTATCTATAAATTGGTCATTAGTTAGTTTTTCACCTATTTTTGTGCTTTGAGTAAAAAAAGTAACACTTTAGTTCCAGACTCAAACAAACACTCCCTTCCCATTTTAATTTGCAGCATCACTTCTATTCTTTTTCTCACTATTTTTTCAATCAACTGCAAATTAAGTAAAGTGGTATAATAAAGTTCTATGTTATTTGTAGTGGTAGAATTCCTGAGATATATTTTACATGGCATGAATGCGCAAAGCAAGTTGTGGGATTTAAGAAACACTTGTATAGATCTTACAAATCTCTGGAGAATGCAACGAAAGTTTACTCAGATTTTAAAGGCGAATGTGTAATTAAGGAAGAACCAGCCTGCTCTAGTGNATCTTACAAATCTCCGGAGAATGCAACGAAAGCCTACTCAGATTTTAAAGGCGAATGTGTAATTAAGGAAGAACCAGCATGCTCTAGTATAGAAAATGAAGGAAAACATGGTTTGAGAAAGGAGAAGCTGTTCTGGAAGCAGTATTCTTGGCTGGTGTAATAATGGGGATGCAATTATCGGATAATTAGTGAGAATAATGTCCTTTTGTTTGCAGTACATAATGAAGAGTTACATTTTGAGTATGAGCTATTCTTGATGTTTGTGTCTGTAATATTAAATTATAATAAAATAAAATATGAAATTGTCTTGAAATTTAGAAAACTAATGTTTGAAGAGGAAAACACTATGTGAGTGGGTTCCAATGGAGATTTATGCTTTAAAAATGGAGGGGGGGGGGGGGAGATTTCAGCTTTATGTCGCGAGGAAGATGGTTGAGCCATTTTTAATATAAGTATAGCGCATATATGCAAGGCGCTTTACCTACATGTCTTTTCAACTTCATGTATAGTGCATCCCGTATATGCGTTATACTTATAGTTTGACCGACATTTGAATTTCAAATATATCGCACATTTTTCATGTGCTATATCTTAAGGTATAGCGCATTCAACCCATGCGTTAAGGTATAGCTCATTCAACCCATGCGTTATATATAAATTGGTCATCAGTTGGTTTTTCACCTATTTTTGTGCTTTGAGTTAAAAAAGTAACACTTTGGTTCCAAACTCAAGCAAACACTCCCTTCCCATTTCAATTTGCAGCAACATTTCTATTCTTCTTCTCTCTGTTTTTTCAATCAACTGCAAATTAAGCAAAGTGGTATAATAAAGTTCTATATTATTTTTAGCGGTAGAATTCCTGAGATATATTTTACATGGCATGAATGCGCAAAGCAAGTTATGGGATTTAAGAAAAACTTGTATAGATCTTACAAATCTCTGGAGAATGCAACGAAAGCCTACTCAGATTTTAAAGGCGAATGTGTAATTAAGGAAGAACCAGCAAGCTCTAGTATAGAAAATGAAGGAAAACATGGTTTGAGAAAGGAGAAGTTGTTATGGAAACAGTATTCTTGGCTGGTGTAATAATGGGGATGAAATTGTCGGGTAATTAGTGATAATAATGTCCTTTTGTTTGCAGTACATAATGAAGAGTTACATTTTGAATATGTGATATTCTTGATGTTTGTGTCTGTAATATTAAATTATAATAAAATAAAATATGAAATTGTCTTGAAATTTAGAAAATTAATGGTTGAAGAGGAAAACACTATGTGAGAGGTTAGAATAATAATAAAAAGGGTTTAGTTTAATTAATTTGGTGTTACACAAGCAAAAAATGCATATAAACCTATTAAGCTTAAGTAACGAAAAAAGATCGGGATCAGTGAAAATAGCACGGGCTAACCAGTTTTCGGGCTGATAATTAAAAAATAGACAGCGTTTGCAAAGTCATTGAAAAATAGTCACTATTTTGCTGCAACATGAAAAAATATACTGGAGATTGGTGCACATGTGTATGAACTTCGAGCATATTATGTTGGAACTCCAGCACAATGAAAGCTCCAGGATAATATACAGGAGATTAGAGCACATGTGTATGAACTTCCAGCATATTATGCCGGACAATATATTATACTGGAAGTTCACATATAAAAAATTCGAACTCCAGTGTATTATGCTTAGGAGTAAGTTGCCATTTTGGTGGAATAGCATCATCTGTCAAGATCAATCATCAAAATTTATTTTAGACGAATTAACCCAAATAGCCGCCCATCCAATCGTTTAAACTAAAAATAGCCAGTGGAGATATAATATATGCATATGTACGACCCAAAATTCCCATTCAAGGGACCGTGATGGCGCCCAATATTTTACTTGCTAGGCAAGCCAACATTAGAATAGTTATTAGTCATTTTTAACAATTCAAATTAACTGATACCGAGTAAACTAAAATAAAACTGAAATAGAGAGAGAAAACCTATAATAACAATAATATCTTGATACAATCCTAGAACTGGCATCACAAGTGCACGAGCGACTAGAATAACACAGATAATGGTCTGAATGAAAGTAAAACTGTCTCAAATGAAGTAAACAACTAGGATAAGGTAAAAGGGGACTTTAGGGTTGTGAACGCCGAGCAACTGTACCTCAAGTCTCCGTCAGGCAATCAATTTGAGCCGCTAGGACCGACTCCAAAATCTGTACAAGAAGTGCAGAGTATAGTATGAGTACAACCGACCCCATGTACTCTGTAAGTGCCGAGCCTAACCTCGACGAAGTAGTGACGAGGCTAAGGCGGGTCACTTACAATAACATGTACGTAGTAAAATAATAATAACAGAAAAGGAACATATGAAAAATAAGGTAGTTAACTCATGAAAATAAACTCAATCCTCGAAATCAGTAAAACCAGAAATATCAGTCCTTAGAATCTTGTACGAAAACACTGAAAGCTAACACAATGCACAATGAATACAAAACACACAATCTGTTCGGGCACACAACCCGATCCCACCGTACAAACACAAACCTCTCTTATTTCACCAAATCTATATGAAGAATAACACGTAAAATCCGTTGCGATGCGCTACCCGATCCAATCATATAATCAGAATCAATATCATAATCCTCTCTTATTTCACCATATCAAAATCACATGTAAAATTCGTTGTAGCGTGCAACCCAATCCCACCATATCAATATCAATCCTCTCATATTTCACCCGTTGCAGCGTGCAACCCGATCCATAAACAAAATCAATAAATATAAGCAATTCAACAACTCACTTCACAAGAATCTCTACGTTTAAAGAATATGAAAACAAGCCATAAAGGGACCTCGTACCAAATCAAGGAATGCAACAATTAATACAAAGCAACAAGACAAGTCAAATATATGACAATTAAAGTGTACAAGTAAGACAATTAGGCAAGTAGAAATTAATCATGGAACCAAGAAAGAAACGAGCATTTTAATATGAGAAACATAAGTGACAAATAGCAAGTTAAGGCATAGGACGCAATTAAAGCATGTAACTGTTAAGACATGGAATAAAATAATTGATAAAATACGGGAAAGCATGGAAACAAGTATTTTGGTGGCGTATATACACTCGTCACCTAGCATATACGCCGCTACACATGTAATTCACATAGCACACAGCTCAAGGGTTCCTAATTCCCTCAAATCAAGGTTAGACCCAATACTTACCTCGCTCCGCAAGAAAATCAAAGCTCAATTGGTTCATTTTCACTAAAATTCGCCTCAAAACCAATCGAATCTAACCAAAATCGACTCAATAACATCAAACAATGCTAGGAAAATCAATTACAATACATAAAGTTAAGATCTTTAAACTTTTCCCAAAAATTCAACCCCGAGTCCGCTTGGTCAAAACTTGAGATTCAGACCAAAACCCAATTACCCATTCACCCCGATCCCGATTATGTAATTAGTTTCGAAATCTGACCTCAATTTGAGGTCTAAATCTCAATTTTACAAAAACACCCCCAATTCTTCTGATATCCCTAATTTTCTACCATGAAAGAACATATATTAAGGTTAGAAATTAATGGGTGTTGATGGAAATGGAAGAAAAAAAGTTAAAGTATACTAACCTATGAAAGGGTGATGAAATTTCTCTTCAAAATCGCCTCTAGGCCGAGCTCTAATGAAAATATGGTGAAAATGGGTGAAATCCCGTCTTTGGGATATTTAATAGACCGGGCGTTAGTCCTTCTTCGCATTCGCGATGCACAACAACCAGAATGGCCTACACGTTCACGAGGTTCCTCAAGCGTTTGCGAAGGCTTCTCTCCACGGTCCTTTGCGTTCGCGAGCCAGGGCTCGCGTTCGCGTAGAGTAACATTGATGCCCCCCTTCCAAGATTCCTCAAACCTATGGGTTTGTGAGAGGATGTCCGCGTTCGCGAAGGGAAACCCCCAAAGCTTCGTGTTTGCATACCAACCATCGCATTCGCAATGAAGGAAAGCCTTCCCAGCCAGATTACTCTTCATGATCGAGGGAGTATTTTCGCGATTGGGAACAAGAACACACCAGATGACAACAGTAGACAAACCAACAATTCTCTCTAAGTTCAAAATGGTCCGTAGCCTATCCGAAATTCACCCTAGCACCTCGAGCTACACACCAAACACGTACACAAGTGTAATAACATCATAAGAACTTGCTCGCATGATCAAAACATCCGAAATAACACCTAGAACCACAAATCAGACACCAAAACAATTAAAATTTTCAAAGAAACTCAAGAACGTGAAATTTTACAACTGGATATCCGAATCACGTCAAAATCAACTCCGTTTTACACAAAAATTTTTAAACAAGTCATAAATACTTAAATGAACCTATACTAAGTTTCGGAACCAAAATTGGAACCCGGTAGAAACAAAGTCAACCTACGGTCAAACATATGAATTCTTTAAACCTTTAAATTACTAGTTTCCAACAAATTACGTTAAATCAAGTTAGAGACTTCCGAATCTTATTCCGGGCATATGCTCAAGTCCTAAATCACGATACAGATCCACTAGGACCGTCAAAATACTGATCCGGGCCCGGTTACACAAAATATCGATCGTAGTCAACTCAAATGAGATTTAAAGCACGATTTCACGATTTCATCAATTTTTCTCATAAAACCTTTCCGAAAAAAGACACGGACTATGAACGCAGATCGAGAAAGGATAAACAGAGTTATTCAAGGTCTCGAAATACAGAAATAAAGGCGTTAAACTATAAATGACCTATCGGGTCATCACATTCTCTAGCTCTATAACAAATGTTCGTCCTCGAATGGACATAGAAAGGTACCTGGACTGGTGAAAAGGTATGGATATCCCAGAAATGTCTGACTCGGACTCCCATATGACTGCCTCGATTAGTTGACCTCTTTATTGTATTCGAACTGAAGGATAACTCTTAGACCTCAACTGCCGGACCCGCCGGGCTAGAAAAGCTACTGGGTCCTCCTCATAAGTCAAATCCTTATCCAATTGGACTGAGCTGAAATCTAACACATGGGACAGATCATCGTGATACTTCCGGAGCATGGACACATGGAACACCGGATGGACTGTTGATGTACTAGGCAAAAATGCGAGTCTAAAGGCCACATCACCCACTCTCTCAAGAATCTCAAAGGGTATGATATACCTAGGGCTCAACTTGCCCTTCTTTTCAAACCTCATCACACCTTTCATGGGTGGAACCTAGAGCAATACCCTCTCTCCAACCATGAATACAATATCATGAACTCTACTGTCGGCATAACTCTTCTACCTAGACTGAGCGGTGCGAAGTCAATCCTGAATAATCTTGACCTTATTCAAGGCATCATGAACCAAATCAGTACCCAACAACCGATCCTCTCCGGGCTTGAACCATCCAACTGGCGAACGATACTGCCTTCCATATAATGCCTTATAGGGAGTCATCTGAATGCTAAACTAGTAGCTGTTGTTGTAGGCAAACTCCGCAAGCGGCAAGAATGGATCCCAAGAACCCCTAAAATCCATAACGCAAGCGCGAAGCATATCTTCCAATATCTGAATCGTGCTTTCGGACTGTCCATTTGTCTGGGGGTGAAATGTTGTACTCAACTCAATCTGTGTGTCTAACTCACACTGTACAGACCTCCAAAATGCGAGGTGAATTACGTACTTCGATCAAAAATAATAGACACGGGAACACCGTGAAGACGGACGATCTCGTGGATGTAGATCTTAGCTAACCGCTCTGAAGTATAGGTAAGAAACTTGGTAAACCTGTCCACAATGACCCATACATCATTGAACTTCTTCTGAGTCCGTGGGAGTTCAACAAAAGAATCCATAGTGATACACTCCCGCTTCCACTCAGGAATCTCTAGCCTTTGATGCTCATACTTTACTTGATGACAGCTTAGATACCGAGCTACAATTCAACTATATCCTTCTTCATCATACTCCACAAATAATTCTACCACAAGTCATGATACATTTTGGTGGCACCCTGATGAATAGAATACCGAGAACTGTGGGCCTCCTCAAGAATCAACTCACGAATTCCATCCACATTGAGCACACAAATACGACCCTACATCCGTAGAACCCCATCATCTCTAATAGTAACCTGATTGGCACCACCGTGCCGCACCGTGTCCTTAAGGACAAAAAAATGGGGATCATCATGCTGATGCTCTCTGACGCACTTATACAAGGAAGACCTAGTGACTGTGCAAGCTAGAACACGACTGGGTTGTGAGATATCCAACCTCACAAACTAATTGGCAAAGGCATGAACATCTGCTACAAGCACCTTCTCACCAAATAGAATGTATGCAAGGCTACCCATACTCACAGCCTTTATACTCAAGGCATCGACCACTATACTGGCCTTTCCGGGATGATACAAAATGGTGATATCATAGTCTTTCAACAGATCTAACCACCTCCTCTACCTCAAGTTGAGATCCTTTTGCTTGAACAAATATTGTAGACTCCGATGATCCGTGAATATTTCACATGACACGCCTAAAGATAGTGCCTCCAAATCTTCAGCTCATGAACAATAGCTTCTAACTCTAAGTCATAAACATGGTAATTCTTCTCATAAACCTTCAATTACCGCGACACGTATGAAATCACCCTTCCATCCTTCTTAAATACTGCACTGAGCCCAATATGAGATGCTGATCGCGTCCAAATGCACACCTCAAAACAAGGTATGAAATGGTCGATTGCAATTATAGTAACCCAACAAAAAGTCAGGGTCGAATCCATAGGGAGCTAGATGGGAGTTAGGGGTATATATTCTAATGCATTAAATTGAATTATCTTGATTTGCACTTCTACAAAAAGGGTTTTGTTTCTATTACTAATTTTACACTAAAGTTTGCAGAATAAAGAAATAAGACTAGGATAATTGTTTTTGATGTTTTTCAAATTGGTAAAAAGTCTAGGACTATGACCATTGCCTAGGTATTTTCCTAATGGAATAAAAACCTTAATGCCTATTTTGTTGATCATGGGTGTATTATAGCTATAAACTCTCAATTACCTACTTAATACCTCTCGGTCAGAGAGTGATGTTTCCCAATTTGGCTTTCTCAAGACCAAATGGGTATCGCACAAAACAATTGATAAAAGCTCAAGTTGGATTATTACTATCTCTAGGTTGAACCAATTAATTGGGTTAATCAATCTCTCGATTGACCCAATTCCTTATTATCCAAGTTTTTCTAGACTAGTCTCTCTTTCTCAAGTAGAGACTAAGTCAAATAGGCATGAACTAATGTTTTCAACCATCAATTCAACAAATTAAAGCATGAACTAGGCTAAATAATAAACACCCAATCATAAACAAGCACTAAATTAGATACCCATAAAGTTTACAAACTAGGGTTGAGTCACAACCTTGGTAAAAATCTAGCTACTCATGCTTGAGTTTGAAGAAATAGAAGACGAAAGACTAATTAAACTCATAATGTAAAGTTAAAATGATAAAATCTATTGTAAAATACACCAAAACAAAGAAAACTTCCAAAAGAAGCAAAGAAAAACGACTACAAAACTTGTTAATGTCAAAACTTGACCTAATTTCATGAAATTCTTCTATTTATTTAAGTCTAAAAATCTCGAACAAAAATGCCCTTCGGGAGGTTTTGTGGCCGTACAATTTCATTTGCGGTTCACACAATTCTTCATCTGGCAGGAGCTGAGATTCTGCGGCCGCACAATTTTGAACTGCGGCTGCGAGGCAATATTTCTACGGTCCGCAGATTTAGCACTGTGGTCGCAAGGCACTCTATTGCGGTCCGCAATAGTATGATTGCGGCCGTAAGATAATCTTGTGCGGTCGCACAAATCTTGTGCGGACCGCAATTTGAGGAAGCTTTGGACTTGGCTTTTTGTCATCTCTCTGATCTTGGATCCAAGCCCAGCTTTTACGGCCGCACAATTCATGTGCGGTCCGCAATTTGCTCAAAAGTCTGCCGAGTTTCCCTTCTTTGATTGCGGCCACAGATGGAATTCTGCGGACCGCACATTGTAAGCTTCTGTGCCTTTGATTGCCTTGTGTTTAGACTACTCCTTTTTGAGTCGAATTTTATCTCGGGATTTCAACTTCTAACATTCCTAAAAGTTTGCACATTTCATTTATTTCGGGAACATAATTCAATGCTTTTAGACTAAAACAAAAGCTAAAAGACGCTAATAAGTAGTCAAAATCCTCACTTATGAGCTTCCCCAAACTTAAGTCTTTGTTGTCCTCAAGCAAACAAAATAGTTCCCACCTCCACAAGTTAAGAGTCATTTTAGTCAATCAAAGGTGAGCCATTCACACATCAGTTGGGACCAACAATTATCCACAGTACTTATATATTATCAACAAGGCGACAAGTTAAATATTTATGCACATATAGTTCTAATGTGATACTTGAGCATCAATAGTTGATTTTACTCATCAAGGAAGCTCGCTCTCTCATGTAGGTCATTGTGGATCCCAAACTCCTCCTCCTCTACTCTATGTTTGCCTAGCTCACTTAAGAATTTTAGTACTCAGTCCATAGATTTTATGAAAGGTTCACTCATCTCTCTCAAGTACGACTTCAAGTACCATAGAATTACCCCTCATGTAGATCGCCACTAATGTAAGCTCACTTGGCTTGAAATCAAATAGGAATTTTTTCTGGATGTAATGAAGGCTTTTGGATTAGGGTTGGATACGCTTTGGTTGAAGTGGGTGCACCTTTCCTTAATCACTCCATTTGTTTTTTATTTTTGGCTCATGCTTTGCCAATTCTTTGAGGCACTTTCTTTTCCTTGGGAAAATAGAGAGACTTAACATAACTCTTTCTTTATCATGACATTCATTTTATCCCTCTTTGATTTCTCCATGTTTTGGATCATTACCTCTCTTTTAATCCCTTCAACTCTTCCACTTATTCACTTTTTTGCATTTTTCTTTTTGTTCTTTTCTTTTCTTGCCCTTTCCTTCTCATCATTTCTTTTCTCTTTTTGTGCCTTGATACCTCTTTCAAGTTCCTCTTCTCTCCTCCAAACTTATGTTTTTAGCTAATTGTTTCACAAGAGTGTTAAGGAAAGCTCGGGTGCCAAGAGAGGGTCACACTAAAATGGGTAAAGGCTTGTAACATGGTTATCAAATAAGAAAGGCTTGAGGATCAAATGTTTTGACTAGGGATAACAACATTGGTGGGCAATGGAAAATTCAAACGGGCCAAGGAAAGCTTACAATCACTTCACAAGCCAAGCAAAACTTAAGATTTCGACTTGAAACACATTCGGGGCAAGTTCTAGACCTTTCGCACGGGTACTTGGACTAGCAACAAAGCATATCACCCCTCACACAACTGGATTGTTAAAGAGGATAGAGTCGAGGGCCCACAACGATCACATTCATGATTGAAAAACACTATCATTCGATTAAACCACTCGATGATTGCTTAAGTCAACACAAGAGTCACAAAGTCACTAACTAGAGCTATTTCTTTCAAACACCTTGTTTCTAACCATAGACACGTAGTTAAGTGTGTTGGTACCAAGTGAAGTATGTTTGACTCTTCGAGAATGACGTAATTAGGTATTTTTATTTATTACTACTACTATTATTACCTAAACACCAAAAACTGACTCAGTCCCTTAAGAAGGTTGTCACGCCATCCATCATTGGGAAGAGTCACCCGGTTCACACAAAAACTACCTTTGAAAAGAACCGTAGTATTAAGAAGACCAAAGGCTTATTATCTACTAAAACATAAAAAGAAGCTACTAAATCAAAAAGAAACTACTAATTCAAAAAGAAGCTACTGAATTCAAAAAGAATCTATTAAATTAAACACTAACTAATAAGAAAACAAACATAAAGAAGCTACAAAGCAAAAACTATTGAAAGCATAATGAATATACATAATGAGGGAGAAGGAGAATATATATACATAGCGAGAGAAGAAGAGAGAATATATATACAGAATCAGGAAAAATAAGAAAATAATGTCAAGTTATTACAAGCTAATTGTCTCAGAATCATCAAATAAGATCAAATAAACTTCACCCCCCGAATAAAAAATAAGCATTGTCCCCGATGCTTAACAAAATAAGAGTAAAGGATGGGTAAGAGTGAAGAAAACTCCCTATGGCTCCTTGGACATCTATGTGTCCATAACAGCGTCACCGCGCTCAGTCTCATCCAATTGGATTTCATCATCCTCAACTCTGGGAGTGACTGGGTTGGTGAACATCTGACGCACTACCTCGGCAGCAAGGTCTGGCTCCTCAAACTGGCCAGCTGATACTGTAGGTGCTGTAGGATCTGGGCCTGGATGGTGTGGGTCAATCAACATGTCAAAAAGGATGTCTCCGGCTGCAGCAAGATTGGTAACCTATCTCCGGAGCTTGTCCACTGACATCTTGGAGGCCTGGAACTTTCTTATCTTCTTTACTTCTCTGCCCAACTCTTCGATCACTGACCCATGCTGCACCAATGTAGCCATGATTGTGTTCTGGTTCTCCAGGAGCTTCTTCAATGTTTCTTCCACTGATGGGGGCATCTGAGGTGTCAAAATAGGAGACTGTGCTGCAATAGTACTGGATAAGTCAGACAGCTTTGCAGTGGCTGTTTGCATCCATTCTCGCCAATGTCTGGAGACTCACAACATAGATAGTTGAGCAGTAGACTTGGGCACCAGTTTCAAAGCCCAGGTGGAACCAGTGATAGGAACTGCAGTAGGGACCGAAGATGGTGGTGGAGGCATAACTGCGACACTAGATAAAGTCTCGGCCGAGGTGGATAGAACATCAACTGCCTCTGTAACTACCACCGATGGCTCATCAGACTAGCCTGTGGTAGTAGACGACTGACTCTTTTTCTTCGGATTGTGTGCATCCATCAGTGAGTACCATGAGAACGGCTTCTTCGGCCGCACCTTTGTATCAAAGTCCTTCAGCTCTACCCTCGCATTCGTGAGATACTCTATCATGGTGTTGGGATACATGCAGGATGTGTCAGCTTGCCGAGCGATCACATAAGTGTTGACCAACATCATGACACCCACATTGATAGGGTACCCGACCATGATAAAAGCAACTAGAACTACCCGAGGGATCGGAAGATATGTCTCATTCTGGCGCGGGTCTAGTCTGCTGCAGACAAAGGTTTGCCACCCTTTTTCCTCAAAGCTCAGAGTGTTCCTATGAATAGCAACCCATGTTGTGATCCATGGTGGTAGTGGCCCAGGAGATGCTAGAATCTCTGCTAGCAAAGGATGAGATGCATCCCCAAGTGCACATTTCTCTAAGTACTCTGTGGGCTCGACATAATCAAACCCCAAGTAGGTGTTCAATGTATGCTGATCAAAGCGCACGTTGAGGTTTCTCACTTTAGTCACCTTTGTGCATTTTTTGATATGCTCCACATTTGCATAGAATTATCGGACAAGGTACTACTTAGCATCCTCCACGCTCTTGGTAAACCACATCCACCCTTTGCGCTCTCTAAACTGTCTAAATACTGCAGGATTATACCTCTCAAGATCATTCAACTGAAATCACCGCTCAAGAGTGAGCGACCTCACTGGCCACCACTCATGAAAGCTGGTGAAGACGGCTAAACTGACAAAATGGTGATCCCATATCTCTTTTTTCTTCGACCTCTCGAGGACGGTAATAGTAGCATCTCCCCCTCTACCATCATTGGGGATGTCCTTAATTGATGTTTCTGGTATCTCAGGGGCAGGTGTAGTAGATGGCTCAGAAGCTTGACTAGCACTTTTCGAACCCTCGAAAGTTCTATAAGATGTGGACGACTCGTCCCTGAGCTGATACCTCCTTGTCGGCCTTGATTGGACAGCTGGCTGCTCATGTACAGATGATGAGTTATACTCAGATGCTTCCCTAGATGGGGCATGAGAACTGGTCTCCGAAAGTATGCACCTCTCCCTCTGCCGGCTGCTGTTTTCTTCCTGATTTCATGCTGTTGGGCACTAGGCAAGGGCCTCTTCCCTCGTCCCCGAGAAGGGTCACCCCTTTCTTTTGAAGTGTCGCCTCTGCCTCTAGATCGGACCATTTTCTGTACCAAGCAAAGGCGATTGATAGATGCAATTTAGGTTTAGACATACAATGAATGTAAGGACACACCAGAAGATACAATGGGGAACACAGTTAAAACATGCTGGCAGGGTAGGGATTTGCGGTCCGCATATTTTCATTATGGCCGCAGATTGGGCCATTGCGAACCGCAAAATTCACTTTTTTGACCATAGACGAGGATTGCGGTCCACACAGTTTATATTGAGGACGCAAAGCAAAGACCTAAATAATGGAAAATCTCTGATGACAGAGAATTGGCTGATGGAAATTCTACGGTCCGCACATTTTTCCTTGCGACCGCAAACTCATGCTTGACTACAAGTTTCCTAGATCTAACTTCTGCGAACCGCACAATTTCTTGTGCGACCGCAGAGTTCAAACAATTACGAACATGCAGACATTTCTGTCTAGGTCTTGCAATGTTTGCACAAATTTGACATGGAAACAACGTATAAGCATGAAAATCTATTGACCCATTTCCCCTAGAGCATTTTCCAGTTTAACCACTACAAATTTAAGCCCACAAGTATGTACAATTAAAATCTATAGACAAATGCCCTAAAGGTTTGACAAAAAATCTAAAAATAAATTAAAAGAAATTAACAAGATTATGAAGCATACCAGGTGAGTAAGTGCAAGAAATGAGTGATCAACAATTGCTAGACATGTGGGCAGATGATTTAGCAAGGGATTTCAAATTAGTACCAGTTGTGAGCTCAGAGAGGGAAAAAGGGTAACAATAGTCCTGACCCCTCTATTTATACTTATCGATTTTTGCCAAGGGAAGGAAAAGTGAGTGCGGCCGCAGAATTCCAATTGCGGTCCGCACTCTGTTACTTGGGGGCTCAGTTGCCCTTTTTGTTTTGCTATCCGCAGAATTGAGTGTGCGTCCGCAGATCCCTGTTGCGGACCGCCGATTTGTTGTTGCGACCACAGATTGACCATTTTTCTGACATGCCAACTTCAGAGAGCTATCACTTTCTATCTTCAATTTGTGCAGTCCGAAATTTAACCTTTTTCAGCAACTAAAATTGTGCGGTCTGCACAATGCAATTGCGGGCCACAATTCTTTCCACACTTAACCAGATTTATAGGCACAATTCTTGTAAAGCACACTCATCCATGCAGAACACATCAAATCAAGTTAGCACAAAAATAACTCCTAACTACAAAAGAAACAAAGAAAACAAAAGCACATAGGTTGCCTCCCAAAAAGCGCCTAATTTAACGTCGCAGCACAACGCAAAATACCATCAGTTGAAATGAATCACCGCCACAACGTGGCGATCTCCAACTTTTTCCAAATAGTTCTCTACCCGATGACCATTGACTCGGAATATCTCATTATTTTTGTTCTTCAAGTCCAATGCACCAAAGGGTGTCATACCCGCAATTTCGAAAGGACCACTCCATTTAGACTTTAGCTTTCCGGGAAACATCCTGAACCTCGTGTTGAACAACAATACGAGATCGCCCACCTTGAACTCTTTGTTCCATATGTATTTGTCATGAATATATTTCATCTTTTATTTGTACAAGGACAAACTTACATAAGCATGATACCTAAACTTATCCAATTCATTCAAATGTGCAACCCTTAAGTTAGCGGCTACATCCCAATCAAGATTCAACTTCTTTAGAGCCCACATAGCTTTGTGCTCAAGTTCCACCGGAAGATGAAAAGCTTTTCCGAACATCAACCGATATGGAGACATTCCGATAGGTGTTTTGAAAGCAGTCTGATAAGCCCATAATGCATCATCAAGCTTCTTTGACCAATCCGTACTGTTAGCATTCACTATTTTGGACAAGATACTCTTTATCTCCCGGTTGGAGACTTCCAATTGAACGCTAGCTTGTGTATGATAGAGAGTCATAACTTTATGAGTAACACCATACTTTCTAAGTAAAATGTCAAAAGCCTTGTTGCAAAAAATGCGACCCCCATCGCTTATGATAGCCCTTGGAATACCCAAACCTTGTGAAAGTATTCTTTTTCAAGAATGCCACCACACTTCTCGACTTATGGTTGGGTAGAGAAACAACCTCAACCCATTTAGAAACATAATCTACTGCGACCAAGATGTAGGTATTTCCACAAGAACTCACAAAAGGACCCATGGAGTCAATACCCCACACATCAAATATATCAATATCTAAAATAGTAGTGAGAGGCATTTCATTCTTCTTCGAGATTCCACCGAACCTTTGACATTCATCACATCTTTTCACTAACTCACTTGCATCCTTGTAAAGAGTGGGCTAATAGAAACTGCAACTTAGCACTTTGGCTGCCGTTTTTGCTCCACTATGGTTACCACCATATGGAGAAGAATGACAAGCCCCAAGAATATAACTTTACTCTTCTTTTGTTACACATCTTCTAATTACGCCATCCGTACAAATTCGAAAAAGGTATGGCTCATCCCAATAATAATCTTGACAATCCCATTTGATTCTTTTCCTTTGATTTGAAGAGAACTCATCCAGGATGATTCCACACATAAAGAAGTTTACTAGATCCGCGAACCATGGCACCTCCTTCATTGAAATAGCCGAAAGTTGCTCATCGGGGAAGGAGTCATTGATTTCAAGGCCATCATACGGCCTCCCCTCCTTCTCCAAATGAGACAAGTGGTCCACTACTTGGTTTTCACTCCTTTTTCTATCTTAGATGTCAATGTTAAACTCTTGAAACAAAATCACCCATCTCATTAACCGAGCTTTGAAATATTTCTTGCTCATAAGATAACAAAGTTCCACATGATCCGTGTGGACAATAACCTTTTCACCCATCAAGTACGTGCGAAGCTTCTCAATTGCAAACACAATGGAAATGAGCTATTTCTCTGTAACAGTATAATTGACTTGGGTACCATTCATAGTAAGACCTGATGAAAAATCTTGTTGATATATGGCCCCAAAATAGCCCCATCCGCTATGCCACTAGCATCACACATGAGCTCAAAAGGGACACTCCAATTTAGAGTGGTGATGATGGGAGTAGTTGTCAACTTGAACTTAACAATTGAAAGTCTCTCATGCAATCATCATTGAAGTTAAACTTGGTATCTTTCTCAAGAAGTTTGCACAAAGGGTTCACCACTTTAGAGAAATATTTGATGAAGCGTCGATAAAACCCCGCGTGGCCTAAGAAACTCTGCACACCTTTCACCGAAGTTGGAGGTGGAAGTTTAGAAATCACCTCAAGTTTTTCTTTGTCAACTTAAATTCCAGTCTTTGAGATCTTGTGGCCAAGGACAATGCCTTCCTCGACCATAAAATGACACTTCTCCTAATTGAGCACCAAATTCATTTCTTCACATCTTGCTAACACTTTGTCTAAATTTCCAAGACAATTATCAAAGGAATCCCTAACCACCGAGAAGTCATCCATGAAAACTTCAAGGTAGTCTTCTCCCATGTCCGTGAAGATAGCCATCATACACCTTTGAAAAGTCGTCGGTGCATTACATAACCCAAATGGCATCCGCTTGAAGGCGAAAGTACCATAGTGGCATGTAAAGGTTATTTTCTCTTGATCATCTAGAGCAACAAGGATTTGGTTATAGCCCGAATATCCATCAACAAAGCAATAGAAAGCATGACCGGCCAACCTATCAAGCATTTGGTCAAGGAAGGGAAGTGGAAAAGGATCCTTCCTTGTAACTTTGTTGAGCTTGTGATAGTCCATACACACTCTCCACCCAGCCACCGTTTGTAATGACCCGGCCGGTCGTTTTGAAAGTTATAGCCCCGATACTCTATAAAATTCTTCTCCCATATCCATTTATGCTATTGTGACTTGTCGGGAGGGTTCGTTTTGGTTTTTAGAGTATTTTGGGATACTTAGTCCCTAAAACGGGAGCTTAAGTCTTAGGATTTTGATCGTAGTTGGAACTGTGTGAAGACGACTCCGGAATGGAGTTCCGTTGGTTTCGTTAGATCCGTTAGGTAATTTTGTACTTAGGGGCGTGTCCGAATTGTATTTTGGAGGTCCGTAGCTTATTTAGGCTTGAATTGGCGAAAGTCGCATTTTTGGAGTTTTGGACCGGTAGTGATATTTTTGATATCAGGGTCAGAATATGATTTCCGAAAGTTAGAGCAGGTCCGAAATGTTGAATATGACTTGTGTGTAAAATTTGGGGTCAATCGGACGTGGTTTGATAGGTTTCGACATTGGTTGTGGAAATTTAAAGTTTCAAGTTCATTAAGTTTGAATTGGAGGGTAATTCATAATTTTTGCGTTGTTTTATGTGGTTTGAGGGATCGACTAAGTTCGTATGAAATTTTAGGATTGGTTGGTATATTTAGTCGAGGTCCCGGGGGCCTCGGGTGAGTTTCGGGGTGAGTTTTGAGCGAGTACGGGCTTTTCGACACTTTAATGCTGTTCTGGGGGTCTTTGGAAGTGCGGACCGCACAATTTGGGAGTGCTAAGGCAAAAGGGAAGTGCAGACCTCAGGGGAGTTGTGCGGACCACACAAATTTGGTGCGACCGCACTTCAGTCTGCAAAGGAGTGTGCGGATCGCACAATTTTGTGTGCGGCCGCACTCATGAACTCTCAGATTCGCTGGTCCGACTTCGGAAGCTTATATCTTTTGATTTACGAGAATTTTTGAGATGATTCAAAAATTAAAGTCATAGCCCTTTGTGTCTAGTTTCCAGAAAGTTATGGCCAAAATACTAAAGCCTGGTAGTGCATTCACTAAGAGTGCGGCCACATAATTTTTGTGCGACTGCAGAAGCTGGGAGGTGCGGCCGCACATGGAATTGTGCGAACCACACATTGGGAGTTCAGAGGATGTACTATATATCTAAGGTTTAGGTTATTATTTCATTTTTGGACCTCGGGAGCTCGGTTTGAGACGATTTTTAGTGGGTTTTTCAAGAAATTCATCGGAGTAAGTGATTCTAACTCGGATTTGGTTAATATACATGAATATATCACTGATTTTATCATTTAATTAGTACTTTGAGATGAAAATTTGGGAAAAATTGTAGAAACTTCATAAACCATAAACTGATAGTTTGAAGGTCGAGTTGTGATCGGAATTGGCTAATTTGGGTATGGTTGGACTCGTGAGTGAATGCATGTTCATATTTTGTGACTTTTACCCGATTTCGAGATATGGACCCGGGTCGACGTTTTAGGATGGATTTCGGAATTTTTATTAAACTTTGATTTCATTAATTAGATTAGTTTATTATAGTTGTATTTATGATATGTAATTATTTTTGGCTAGATTTGGGCCATTCAGAGTCGGATATTCATGGAAAAAGCATTATTACCGATTGATTGAGCTTGGTTCGAGGTAAGTGGCTTGCCTAACCTTGTGTGGGAGAAATCCCCTTAGGATTTGGTACTGTTTGATATGTGAGCATCGTGTACGTGAGGTGATGAGTACGTACACGGGCTAATTGTTGTAAAAACTTTGACTTATTTTACTGAGTAGTAATTTATTCTTCTTTTAAATTGAGTTATACTATTTAAATGTGTATTAGCATGTCTTCATTCTTATTTGAACTATACCAATATGTGTTGCTATCCTCTTTAGTCTAATATCACATGTCTACGTGCTTTAGCTACTTAATTGAACTCTGTGAAGCATGCCTAGTTGATTTTTCTGTTTTTCCTTGACTTGTACTTAGTCTAATTTGTAAGATTTCGTGTTGTAATTGTCGAGTTCTATTGTTTGTACTGCATATTTACTTTGGGACTATGGAACGGTATTCCGGTAGATCTCCCCATGTACTGCATATTTACTTTGGGACTACGAAATGGTTTTCCGGTAGATCTCCCTTTGTAATGCATATTTACTTTGGGACTACGGAACAGTATTTCGATAGATCCCCCCCTCCCCCCTGTACTGCATATTTACTTTGGGACGGGATGATATTCCGGTAGATCCCCCCTTGCGCTGCATATTTACTTTGGGACTACATAACGGTATTCCGGTAGATCCCATGTTGTTATTTCAGTGTAATGAGCTGTTGACTTGCTATGATTTCACTCTTTGTTAATTTTCAGTACTTATTTTACTGCAATATTTCATTCTGTCTTAGTTTATTATATATATACCAGTAGGGCCCTGACCTGATCTCGTCACTACTCGACTGAGATTAGGCTTGGCACTTACTGGGTACCGTTATGGTGTACTCATGCTACTCTTATGCACAAGTTTTTAGTGTGCAGATCCAGGTGCTCCTTATCAGCCGCACCGTTAGTGAGCCGCGACAACTTTGGAGACTTCAAGGTATATCTGCCGCATCCGCATACCTCGGAGTCCCCTTCCACTCTTTCTCATATCCATTATCTTCTGTATTTTTTCCTTTGTTAGACTCTGATATATAGAGACACTAGATTTTTCCTTCTGTAGTTTATGATTCACGATGTTTTGGGTTTTGGGATTGCTGTGTATTTTTGAACAGTTAGTTGTTAAATTTATGTTTTCATTTCATTATTCTGCAAATGTTAGGCTTACCTAGTCGTAGAGACTAGGTGCCGTCGCGATGTCATACAGAGGGAAAATTTGGGTCGTGACATCGTTCTTGTTGGAATTAACTCATTCTTGTCATTGTGACCACGTTCATGCTCCCCTTCTTTGGGACACATTGCACCTGGAGAAGTCCATGAACTATCGGAAATGGGGTAGACAACCCCGACATCCAACCACTTGCTAATCTCCTTTTTGACCACTTCTTGCATAGACTCATTGAGTCTCCTTTGATATTCAATAGATGGTTTGGTATCCTCCTTCAAGTTTATCTTGTGCATTCACAATGTGGGGCTTATTCCCCGAATATCTGCCAAAGTCCACCCAATAGCCTTCTTCCTCTTATGTAGCACCGCCAATGTAGAATCTACTTGCACGTTAGTCAAACAAGAGGAAAGAATAACCGGTAAAGTAGAACAAGGGCCAATAAATTCATACTGAAGATATGGAGGCAATGGCTTCAACTCCAAGGCCAGAGGCTCTTCAATTGAAAGCTTTGTAGGAGGAGTTTTCCTATTTTCTAGATCCAAGGAGAGTTTTCGGGGTGCAAAGGTGTACGAGCCCATTCCTTGAAAAGAGTTCACACATTCCATGAAGCCATCAATCTCGTCATTAACAAAGTTGAGCAAGACGGACTCCAACATATCACCAACATTTATCGCGACACTTGTGTTATCAACAATCACATCGGTCGCCAAGTCCGCGAAAGAACATACCTCATTGCTATTTGGTTGCCGCATAGACTTGCACACATGGAATACCACTTTTTCATCACCCACCCGGAAAGTGAGTTTTGCCTTCCCCATAGCAAGGAAAGGTCTTCCAAGAATAATCGGTACCTCATAATCCACTTCACAATCAAGAACGATAAAATCCGCCGGAAGAATGAATTTATCAACACGAACCAATACATCTTCAATCACTCCCAACAGTCTCTTCATGGTACGATCGGCCATTTATAATCTCATAGATATGGGTCTTGGTTTCCCAATTCCCAAGGTCTTGAAAATCGAATAGGGCATCAAATTGATACTTGCCCCAAGATCACAAAGAGCTTTAGCAAACTCGTCACTTCCAATGGTACAAGGGATTGTGAAAGCACCGGGATCTTCCAATTTAGGAGCTATTGAATGCACAATTGCACTAAATTGATGAGTGACTTTGATAGTTTCAAAATTCATCGACCGCTTCTTTGTGACCAAATCCTTCATATACTTTGCATAACCAGGCATTTATTCCAAGGCTTCAACTAATGGTATATTGATAGAGAGATTCTTTATCATTTGAATAAACTTCTTGAATTGGTTTTCACCATTTTGCTTGGAAATCCTTTGAGGATATGGATAAGAAGGCTTAGGTAATGGTGCCTTAGTCTTTTGCACTACCGGTTCCGGTATGTCAATAACGTGATCCCTAGATGGGTTCACTTCCTCTTGAGTCTATTCCACACTATCATCAATATCAATCCGAACTTCATCATTTGTTTGCACCATATCATTCAGAACCTCTTCTTCTTGTACCACTTTCTCATCATCCAAGAGTTGCCTTTAACTTGAGGTGGGTGCATTACCACCTCTTCCACTCCTTGTAGTAACGGCCATGGCATGCCCCGTGTTGTTCCCTCCCTTTGGGTTTACCACCGTGTCACTTGGTAGTGCCCCCTTAGGATGCAAATTGAGAGCTTGAGAGATTTGACCCATTTGCACTTCTAAGTTTCGGATCTATGTGTTGTGTGAGGCAAGTTGGGCATCCGAATCAGCATTATTTTCCATCATTTGCTTGAACATATTGTTAATACACCCATCTCATTGGTTGAAGAACTAGGACCATGGGAAGGATAAGGAGGCGGGCTGTTTGGTTGTTGGTACATCGGGGGCCTTTGAAAGCCCGACCCCCAGTTGCCTTGATTATTGTTCCATCCGCCTTGATTGTTACCTCCCCAATTTCCTTGATTATTTTCACTCCAATTTCCTTGATTGTTTTTGTTATTCCAATTCCCTTGATTGTTTTCACCACTCCAATTAACTTGGTTGCTAGAATTCCAATTACCTAGGTTGTTTTGAGGTCACCATTGTTGTTGATTTGGGTCTTGGAAATTTTTTCGTTGCCTTTGAAAGTTGTTCACATATTGAACGTCCTCTTATTGGTCATGGTAAGAATCATCTTGATCAAACCCACTATCTTCTTGCACAAAATTGTCCACTCGTTGTTGCACTTGGGGGCCCTTTGTTTTCCGTTTGTTCACCATCATGTTTACTCCCTTCATGGCATTGACTTGCCTAGGATTTTGCACTTATTGAAGTTGAGCCTTTGCTAGTTGATTCATGGTGGTCGTCAATTCGGCTATGGCTTGTCCATGGTCATGCAACTCTTTGTGGAGGTGAATCACATTGGGATCATCTTATGGAACATTAGCCCGGGATTGCCATGCCAATGATGTGTCCGCCATTTCATCCAAAATATCACATGCCTCTGCATAAGGCGTAGTCATGAAGTTCCCAGCGGCAAGTTGATTCATCATTACACATTGGTTGGTTGTGTTGATCCCACGATATAAAGTTTGTTGAATCATGTTATACGTCATATCGTTGTTGGGACATTCTTTAACCATTGTTCTATATTGCTCTCATATCTCGTGTAGTGGTTCATTGGGCTCTTGCTTGAATTCTATAATCTCATCCCTAAGTGTAGCCATATGCCCCAGAGAGAAGTACTTAGAAATAAACTTTTCCGCCAATTCATCCCAAATATGAATGGAATGGTTCGGCAAACGTTCTAACCAATCTAATTAACTGATACCGAGTAAACTGAATAAACAGAAATAAAACTGAAATAGAGAGAGAAAACCATAATAGCAGCAATATATTGATACAATGATAGAACTGGCGTCACAAGTGAACGAACAACTAGAACAATACAGATAACGGTCTGAATAAAAGTAAAACTGTCTGAAATGAAGTAATGAGCTAGGATAAGGTATAAGGGGACTTCAGGGCTGCAATCGCTGAGACGATGTACCTCAAGCCTCCGTCAGACAATCAATCCGAGCAATCTACTGACCATCGTTAGGACCAACTCTAAAATCTGCACAAGAAGTGTAGAGTGTAGTCAACCGCCCACATGTACTCTATAAGTGCCAAGCCTTACCTCAACGAAGTAGTGATGAGGCTAAGACGGGTCACTTACAATAACTTGTACGCAGTATAATAATAATAACAATAAAGGAACACAGGAAAAATAAGACAGTTAAGTCATGAAAATAAACTCAATTCTCGAAATCAGTAAAACAAGAAATATCAGTCCTCAGAATCTCGTACGAAAACACTGAAAGCTAACACAATGCACAATGAATGCAAAACACATAATCCATTTAGGCGCGACACCCGATCCCACTGTAAAAACACAATCCTTCCTTATTTCACCATATCAATATCAAGAATAACAAGTAAAATCTGTTACAGTGCACAACCCGACCCCACCATATAATCAGAATCAATATCATAATCCTCCCTTATTTCACCATATCAAAATCACATGTAAAATCTATTGCGGCGTGCAACACGATCCCACCATATCAATATCAATCCTCATTTATTCCACCCGTTGCAGTGTGCAACCCGATCCATAAATAAAATCAGTAAATGTAAGTAAGTCAACAACTCACTTCACAAGAATCTTTTTGATTAAAGAATATGAAAACAAGCCATAAAGGGACCTTGTAGCAAATTAAGAAATGCTACAATTAATACAAAGCAACAAGACAAGTCAAATATGTGATAATTAAAGTGTACAAGTAAGACAATTAGGCAAGTAGCAATTAATCATAGAAGCAAGGAATAAACAAACATTTTAATATGAGAAAAATAAGTGACACGTATCAAGTTAAGGCATACGAAACAATTAAAACATGTAACGGTTAAGACATGAAATAAAATAATTGATGAAATAAGAGAAAGCATGGAAACAAGTATTTTGGCAGCGTATATACACTCGTCACCTTGCATATATGCCGCTACACATGTAATTCACACAACACATAGCTCAAGGGTTCCTAATTCCCTAAAATTAAGATTACACCCAACACTTACCTCAGTCCGCAAGCAAATCAAAGCTCAATCGGGGCCTTTCCTCTAAAATCCGCCTCCAAACCAATTAAATCTAACCAAAATCGACTCAACAACGTCAAACAATACTAGAGAAATTAATTACAATACATAAAGTTAAGATCTTTACACTTTTCCCAAAAAGTCAACAAAAGTCAACCTTGGGCTCACTTGTTCAAAATCTGAAATTCGGACCAAAACCCAATTACCCATTCACTCCCGAGCCCGATTATGTAATTAGATTCCTCCCGCAGGCCTTTGCGTTCGTGAACAAGGGCTCGCGTTTGCATAGAGTAACAGTGATGCCCCCTTCCCAGATCCTCGAACCCTACGCGTTTGCGGCTTTCCGTGTTAGCGAAGGGCAACCCCCCAAAGCTTTGCGTTCGCGTACCAGCCATTGTGTTCGCAGTGAAAGAAAGCCTCCCTAGACCAGATTACTCTTTACAATCACGGGAGTATTTTCAATATCATGAAGAAAAACACACCAGATGATAGCACTATACAAACCATCAATTCTCTCTAGGTTCTAAATGGTCAGTAACCTATCCGAAACTCACCCGAGCCCCTTGGTGTAACGATCCGACCGGTCATTTTGATCTCTAGTGCATCGTTCAGCATTTTGAGACCGTGTGTAGCTTCACTTATTGTTTTATACCTTATACGCGTGGTCGGAGTTGAATTTCGAGAAGTTCGGAGTTGATTTGGATGGAAAATTCTCAATTCGGAAGCTTTGAGTTAGAAGATTTGACTAAGGTTTGAATTTTGAGTAAACAACCTCGGAATCAAGATTTGAAGGTTCCAATAGTTTCGTATGATAATTTCGGACTTGGGCGTATATTCGGGTTGAGTATCGGGTGGTCCGGGAGCATTTCGACGCTTATTATGAAAAGTTGGCATTTTGAAAGTTTAAGAATTTCTAAAATTTCATTTGAAGTGAATTTTGGGTGTTATCGATGTCCGCTTGAGGTCCGAGCCTTGGAATAGGTTTATATCATGATTTGTAACTTGTATGAAAAGTTTGCCATCGATCCGAAATGTTTTGATATGATTCAGATGCGTTCGTCAAAGTTTGGAAGTTGAAAGTTGAAAGAAAGATCTATTGATCGTTGATTCATGATTTTGATGCTATTTGTGGCTTTTTGAGCTTTTGGATAAGTTTGTATAAGGTATTAGGACTTGTTGGTTTGATTGGACGAGGTCTCGGGGGCCTTGGGTGTGATTCGGGGTAGTTTCGGACCAAGTTTGGATGATTTGCTGTTGTTGGTGTCTGGTTTTGTTCTTCGCGAACGCGAAGGGATTCATGCATTCGAGAAGAAGGATTTTGGGTCTTCTGGGATTTTCCCATCGCGAACGCGATGAAGGAGATGCGAACGCGGAGTAGAGGCTGGGGTAGCCTACGCGAACGCGACTTCGAAGTCGTGAATGCAAAGAAAAAGGGGAGCTGGGGCCTATCAGGTGTTAAGCCTTCGCGAATACGGCTCGTGGCCTACAAAAACGATTCATTGTGATCTAAAGGCTTCACGAACGCGGCCAATTGGTCGCGAACACGTAGAGTAAATTTTGGAGGCTGTTGTTTTAGCCTTCGCGATCGCGAAGGAGCTTCCGCAATCGCGATGAAGGATGTGCCTGGGCAGAATGGTTTTAAGTTAGGGGTTTTGCCCATTTCACTCATTTTTCACTTGGTTGGGCGAGTTTTGGCCTTCTTGATTATGGTAGGCTATAATCTTGTGTTTTAGTCGCTTATTGCACTCTAATTCACTGCACTTTATTTGTGTTTGAGCTTTAAATGGTAGTGATTTGCATTTATTTGTGTGTTTTATGTTGTGTGTTTTATGCCTTGTAGGAGTGATTCCGAGCTATATAGATGTTATGGAGTTAATTCGAGCTATTTGGAGCTTTGAATTCTGAGTAAAATCCCAAGGGATTAATCCGGGATTGTGTTCGGAGATCGAGGACCAAGTCTGGACGTCAAAAATCAAGTTTGAAGCCGTACTTTGAGAAACGTACCTTGCCGCGGCACGTGGGGCACCACAACCGTGCAAAATCCTACTGCCTGCAAATTGTTAGCTCTCTGGATTTCCCCACTAATGCCCCGCATGGCCCTATGCGGCACGGCGCGTCGCCCCATGCGGCACGGCGCGTCTGTGCAATTTTTACAGAGTGAAAATTCTATTTC
>AWOL01S0355648.1:0-12662 GCA_000715115.1 Nicotiana otophora | reverse complement strand
TTTGAGTTACTTTCTTCTCCTATATTTATTCAACCTAGTTCATGCAAAGGTCTCTCCATGTAGTGGCGGAAGGAGAATTTTCACTAAGAGAATTCAAAAAAAGTAAAAAAAATAAACACGCGGAGAAGCTAAAGAGATTAGCATCTAATATATATATATATATATATATGAAAAAAATTTGACCTTAATATAATTTTCAGGCAAAAGGGGTTCGGCTGAACCCAATTACTTCATGACTTAAAGCAGCTTCTAAGCATTTCCATCCAAATGTTCGAAAATTTTCCCTCTTTCAACATAGCCAAAGGAAAATTGATTATTATCTAAATATTATTGGCAAGAGATGCTCATTGTACTAACTTCATCTGATATGCAGTTGAGGGCATTTCTCGATCGGATGTCAATGAGCATTATTTTTGGATTTGAAATGCATCATGGAGTAACAAATATTAGTCTCTTCGTTCCAAATACTAGTTATCACTTTAGCAAATGATTTTTTTTATTAAAAAAAAAAAAGACAAGTTAACGTTTTACATTGTCTTAAGCATAAGTACGCATTTCGTGCTTTCGTTTTTCTCGTTTCCACCAATTAAAATGTTCCACCCAACGTTCTCTAGTTTTAAAAAAGATTTCGTGTTACATAACGTTTTCTTCACAATGTTGCAATCCTTAAAACTCTATTACCTCACGATTTTCCTATATCAAGTTAGCTGCTAATGTGGCTTTTGGCTGAAAATAGAGGATATATAAACTATGGGTTAAGTGGGTACATGGGGTCTATACGAGAAACAATACTCATGTTTGGGATCACATTCTAGGGGCGGGCATAATACCGACGGAACCGGAAAAACTGACCGAAACGATAATTTCGGTTTTTTCGGTTCGGTTTTTCGGTCGGTTTGCGATTTATATTTTTAAAAAGTTCGGTGATCGGTTCGGTTTTCGATTTTGATGCCCCAATTTTCGGTTAAACCGAAAAAACCGAATTTTAGTGTATAGGTTTTGGTGGGCTCTTCTTCATCTGTTAATCTCTAGTCCAATTTGCTTACCCACACTCTAAAGGCTGAAGTCCAAAAACCCATTTTTCAAAACCAAGCCCTTTTGTTAATATATATACGTATAGTTTAGACTATGATTTCAGTTTACCAAATCCCTTTTCTATTTTCTCATTCAAGATTAGTTCCAGTTTAGAGGGTTCCTATTTAAGTGAAAAGCAAAAGATAGCAGCTATAAAGACTAAGTTGTGCCTTTTGTTTTCTACTGTAGTATTCCTTGCTATTCATATTTTATGATACGTATTTAATTTTTAATTTTTATTTTGGCGAAATGAAAATAATTTATATTTGAAATAATATCCATAATTATAAATGTACTGAAGTTGCTCCAAGGAGCTTCATAGGAAAGTTGAACGTATGGCCTCATTCTTTTTTCATCTTTGTCAGTTTATGGTGTATTAGTATTTAACTAGTTAACCGGAGAAAATGTCCAATTAGCTTTTAGAAAAAGCTAATTGTAAAAAACTAAATTTAAAGGCCTTTTTTTGGTAGAAAAAGCTCAATCAAAAATCCCTCAAAACGACCGAACCAAACTGAATATCGACCGAACCGAACTAAAAAAAATCGATAAAATCGAAGTAATATTGGTTCGATTATTGGTGCATCAAATGAAAAATCAAAAACCGATTAAATCGAACCGAACTTTTGAAAAATCGAACCGACCGAATCCCACCCCTATTACACTCCACCTGCAGAATGTACTGGAAAAAGTTACACAAAGTAAAAAGAGAGGGACACTAATGGAAAATACTCTTTGAGTGGTAATGGACAATACTCCGTCTCACTTAGCTACTTGGCTCTGCGGGGTGTATGACCTATTATGGTAGGATCAGACTTGATATGGAATAAAGTATTAATGCCAAAACATAGCTTTATATTGTGACTAGCCGGGCAGAGGAAAATGCTCACTAAGGAGAGAATGCTTGAGATGGGAATTGCATGTGAAGATTCAACTTGCTGCTTGTGTGACACTAGTGAGATAGAAATAATACAACATCTGTTTGTTGTTTGTGCATGGTCTACTGCAATTTGCGGAGTTATATCAAGCTGGATTGGACTAGCTAGGCATTTTGAGAGGGATATTATGCAAAGCATTATGAGAATCAGGATCAAACATTGGAAACTATTTCAAAAAGAAGTCTTTCCTGCTGTACTTGGGGTTGTTGTTTATCATATATGGATAGCGAGGAACTGGAATTTTTTTAGAGGCGTCAGTGTGAGTAAGGAACTCAGTATACAACAGATTCAAAGCGAAATTAGGGAAAGAGTAGATATGTTAAAAGGAGCATAGAGGGCACGTAGATGTAGTGTGTTCATACAATGTTGGGTCATGGGTCGCTCCATGTGGACTGACCCAACCCGACCCGACCCGGTTAGGAGAGATAAATGAGAGAGGTTAAAGGAAGTTACCACTAAGTCACAAACTCTCACTAAAGTGAACGTGCAAAAAAGAGTGGTGGGTTATCTTCCTTAACCGCTATTACTCTGCTTATTTATGTTAAGGAGAAAACACAAAACTTTCAAGCTTTGGAATTTTCTCTCTACTAATCCTTTCTATAAAAAAATACACACAAGTTAGGGCATCTAATTGGTGAAAGATTAACTTTGTTTCCTGGTGATTCAAAGGTCGATGTGGGCGATTCTTTTGGTGGTTAGTTCAAAGGTTTTCGCTGCGTCAATAGGGTACACAACTCGTTTGTTCTCGCCCCGTTATTATCTAACAATGGTATCAGAGCAATGTATGGTGTATTCTGTTTTGAATACATAGTTGAATGAAGTAATTTATTATCATTGTCTATGGCGGAAAAGTCTTTTTTTTTGTGTGTGTTTCGGCGAAAGCAATGATAGCAGGTCCTTAGTCCTACCCAATTTAATCTTTCCACTTTAACCACAATTAACAATCAGTTATTTCCTCCCACGTGTCAAAGAGAATTTGATTGTTATAGTCATGGTGTTAGATTCCAGAAAGAAGATGAAATTGTGGCCTTCTAAACATTCATTTTTTTTATTAAAAAAAAGTGGTATAAGGGATTTGGTAATTGTTTTTATGGATCAAACGTTAGGAAAGGACCATGAACAGATTTCTTAAAACTCAAAAGACTAAGTTCTATTTCACACAAGGCAACTGGTGAACCAAAACGGATAGAATTATGTTTGCCTGTTTTAATGACTTTTAGAGTTGTTTTTGTAGTGATGACATGACGATGGCATGATGATTGATTAAAAGATTTTTGTTTCTTTATAGCCATTGAATGACACTGTATATATGAGTTAGGTCATCAAAACAATTTTATCTACTTACTGCATCTTTGCATTATCATGTTCAAAAGTCATACTACTACTTTGTCTTAAGAAATGCAACAATGGTCTTACATTATAGAGACAAATAGCTTTAGCCTAGATGGATATTTATTGTTTAATCCAATATTGCAAGGATAGAAAGGCCGAATTCCTTCTTTTTATTAAATTGGACACTTGTCAATTTTTGTGCACATAATGGGGTATGTGCAGTGTTATGTATTGATTTATTGGATAGTTATACAATAGAAAATTGAATAGTTACGAAGCATAGATTATTAAGAAGTATTATATGTGATTTTACTGGTTCCTCGGCATGGGTGCTTTCTACTTTTCTTACTTGGTCTGTAATAATCTATAGAGATTTGGTCTAAATTTTAGCTCACTGTTTCATAATATTGAAAATTAGTTTAGTTCTAATCCCTCAAATAGATATCCTTCTACAAGTGATTGTGATATATGTTGTCACATTGAATGGTTGTAGCCATTCTTATTGTTTCCTTGGTCCTATTTCAGTCATGATTGAATAAGAACAAGTTTGAATTACTCCAAGTGGGAGTTCTCGATGTCGAGGAAGGGGACAACGTAGAAGGATACGTCGTCACAAGACTTATTTCTATAATGATTCAGATTCGAAGCCTGAAGTCATCAGGAATGCCCCAAGGGCGAGGCAAAATGAGTTAAGTGATCAGATGGTTGAACGAAGGGAAAAAGAAAAGAAATTTAGTGAGTTTAAGGATTTTAAAATGGGCCTTGATGCTTCCATTCCTGAACATGTACGCCTTTTTAGGTTAAAAAGAGCAGAATTGGCTAATTACTTAGAAATTACTAATTGGGAAGCATTAGCTATTTTAGCGGACTCTCTTCGAGAGCCTTGGAGTGAAATTTTAACTGAGATTTATCATGATATTTGGCCTAGTGCACCTTTTAGTGTATATGTGCAAGGGTTAGTGTTCGATTGGTACATGTATGTCCTAGCAAACATGTAAATTGTTATTATGCGTTTTATCTTAATGAAATTTAAATTATGTTGTTTGTCTCACCAGTTACATATATTATATATTATTTTATTTTGTAATGAGATCGAGACTTGAAATAAAGTACACACTAAGAAGTGATTTTAATATTAATTAAAATATTTAGATATAGCTGATGAATGGAAACGTAGTGACCTTTCGATTCTATACTAAATGTAAAATCAATATTATAATTAATTTACTTGAGTGTGTAATCGCATGCATAAATTGACTGAAGTATATATTGATGAGTTAAACTTGTAATATTATCTCTAATAAAATACATGGCATCAAAAAGTATCATTGCTGACTTGAATAAGGGTGACAAACTGAATGGTAAAAATTACGACATCTGGAGTTGTAAAATGTTGTATGTACTCGAAGAGCAAGATGCTCTTGAAAGTATTAACCTTGTTATGAGTCACCCAGAGGAGGGTAACACTGCCCAACATAGGAGAAATCTGGAAACTTACAATATTTGGAAAAAGAAAGATTTCACTGCACGTGAAATTATTGTAAGTTCAGTTGTTGATGATCTCATCCATGAATGTGAGAAATATCCTACTGCTCAAGCCATGTGGGCACATTTAAGAGAGGCATATGGGGGTATAACTGTAACTCTCCTTCGACAGCTGACAATCAAGTTTGACACTTACAAAAAATATCATGATCACAGTGTCAAGCAACATCTAAGGGTGATGTAAAACATGATTTCTCAACTCAAAAGTGTTGGTCATGTTCTCTCTGATGAGCAACAAGTTCAGGTAGCGATTCGGTCTCTTCCAAACAATTGGGAACATCTGAAGGTTAACTTGACTCACAATGATAATATCAAAACCTTTGCTGATGTTGCCCGTCATGTGGAGCTTGAAGACGTGCGGCTTGGTGCTGCTAAAGCTGTACCTAATGCCTTTGTGGTAGAATCAAGTGGTGCAAAGAGATCAAGCTTCAAGCGCAAGAGAAACTGGAAAAATGACGTAAAGGGTAAGGAGACCGGAGAAGGATCCTCCAAGAAAAGAAACAAGCTAAATTCCAAGAAAGGAAAACGGTTCTACAAGAAGAAAGACAAGAGTAAGATGAAGTGCTACAATTGCCAAGTTTCAGGGCATTTTGCTCGTGAGTGCACTGAGCCAAAAAGGGTAGCATTTCAAAATGCATCTCTTAGTGCTATATATGTTTCTAGCACTGTTTTACTAACAGAATCGTATTCTGTGTGGATTGTAGACTCAGGGGCCATAGACCATGTGAGCCGTGATAGAGAAGCGTTTATAGAGTTTCGTCGAGTTTCACCTAGATCAAAGCATGTATATGTGGGAAATAATGCAAAGCTTGAAGTCAAAGGGATAGGCATTTGCAGAATGGACATGCGTGATGGCCGATCATTGATGTTGAATGACGTCCTATATGTTCCAGTTATTCGACGAAACTTAGTCTCTGTGTCTGTTCTTCTAGATTTATATTTTAATTTGAACTTTAGTCGCAATGGTCTTAGAATTACTCAAGACAATATTTTTTTATGGTTTTGGACATCGTTATGATGATTTTATTGTGTTAGATTGTAATCCTTCTACGTGTAACTATTATGTTGACCATTGTGTTGTGGCATGTTATTCTAGTAATAATGGTGTTGATGTTATTACATGGCATATAAGATTAGGTTACATAGGGCAAAATCGAATGAATAGATTGTCTAAGGAAGGACATTTAGGTTATTTCTCTAAAATTGAAATACCAACTTGTGAAAATTGTCTTGCAGGAAAGATTACACTAAACCATTTGGAAAGGTTAAGAGAGTTGATTTTCCATTGCATTTAATCCATTATGATATTTATGGTCCAATGAATGTGAGGGCTAGGTCTTGTGCTTTATATTTCATTACATTTATTGACGATTTCACACGCTTTGGTTATGTCTATTTGATTTCTCATAAATCTGAAGTACTAGAATCCTTTAAGAAATATTTGAATGAAGTTGAGAATCAATTAGATAAAAGGATTAAGACCTTAAGAACCGATAGAGGGCGTGAATATCTATCAAATCAGTTTGAAAAATTGTGTAATGAAAAGGGCTTCACCAGACTGTTAACTATTCTTTACACACCTCAACAAAATGGTGTAGCAGAAAGAAGGAATATAACACTGTTGGATATGATAAGGTCCATGATGGCACAAACAAATTTACCTATCTGCTTTTGGGGAGATGCGTTATTGACTACAGCCTACATATTGAACAAAGTACGTTCTAAATCATTTTCTTCCACCCCTTATGAACTATGGACTGGTCATAAACCAAACTTGAATAATTTACGATATTGGGGTTGTGCTGCGTATGTAAAAGATTCTTTTAGCAAGTTTAGAAAATTAGGTCCAAAAGGTAAGAAATGTATCTTCATAAGTTATTCAGAACACTCCAAAGGGTATGTGTTCATTAGTGAATTAGAGGATGGAAGTGTTACTGAGATTGAATCACGAGATGTCATATTTTTGAAAAATAATTTTCCAAAGAAGGGCGAAGTAAGGAATGGAGAGCCTCTTTATGAAATGTTGAACTCAGATAGTCATCAAGTGTCTTCTGACAGAGTTGATAATCAAATTGATCAGGATCTTGTTCTTGATCCGAGTGGGATTGGGGGTTCTCAATCCCAAAAACTTTTGACGAATCTGCATTTCAACTACGAAAGTGTACCAGAAAAAATATACCCAAACGTACTTATGAGATTAAAGATTACGTTGTTTTGGTATCTCCCATACAAATGGATGCGCCAAAGTCTGTGACTGAGGCTTTATCGAGCCCTAGAAAAGATGAGTGGATGACTGAGGCTTTATCGAGCCCTAGAAAAGATGAGTGGATGAACGTAATGAAAGAAGAATTAGAGTCCATGAAAACCAACAAAGTCTGGGAACTAGTTGACCTTCCTCCTGGACGAAGAGCCATTGGGAGCAAATGGGTTCTCAAAGTTAAAAGCAAAGTGGATAGGTCAATAGAAAGATACAAGGCACGATTGGTGGCAAAAGGCTTTACTCAAGAAGCTGGAATAGATTATGAGGAAACATTTTCACCAGTTGTGAAATTTACCTTAATTCGCTTACTTTTGGCTATTGTTGCACGTTTAGATTTGGAATTACATCAAATGGACGTAAAGGCAGCTTTTCTCAATGGAGAACTAAATAAAAATATTTACATGGAACAACCTGTAGGCTTCATCCTTAAAGGCCAAAAAAGAAGGTCTGTAAATTAAAAAGATCTATTTATGGCCTGAAGCAATCTTCAAGGCAATGATATTTGAGATTTCACAAGGAGGTGATCTCGTATGATTTCATCATGATCAGTGAAGACCATTGTATTTATGTGAAGAAGTCCAATGGGATGTTTGTAATTCTTTCTCTTTATGTGGATGATATTTTATTAGCCAGAAACAATTTGGAGTATTTAAAAACTATTAAGTCATGGCTTTCAAAGTCATTTGACATGAAAGATATGGGTGAGGCACACTATATCTTTGGAGTTAAGATCCAAAGAGACCGTTCCAAAAAATTATTGAGTCTATCTCAACAAACTTATATAAAGAAAATTTTGGAGCATTTTCACATAAATAGTTGCAAATCCATGGATACCCCTATAGCGAGAGGTGAAACTTTAAGCTTTGAAATGTGTCCCAAGACTAAAAATGAAAAGGAAGATATGTCTCGAGTTTCCTATTCAAGTGCTGTCGGGAGCTTGATGTACGCTATGATGTGCACTCGCCCAAACATTTGTTATGCCTTAGGTCTGGTTAGCAGGAATCAATCCAATCCTGGAAGAGATCATTAGAAAACTGTGAAGAGAATTTTGAGATACCTGAAGGGAACTGCATATTATTCACTATGTTATAGTGGAAATGATTTATACTTGAGAGAATATACAGATGCTGATTGGGCTGGTGACCGGAATGATAGAAAATCAACATCCGATTATGCCTTCTTACTTAATGGTGGTGCTATATCATGGAAAAGTAAGAAACAAACCTGTACAACCTTTTTAACGATGGAAGCTGAGTTCGTGGCTTGTGCGTCTGCAGTACAAGAAGTTATTTGGTTGAAGAGATTCTTTGAGCATTTGGATATTACAAAGAACTCTCAGGGTCCCATGACTCCATATTGTTATAGTCAAGCGTGTCACGACCCAAAATCCACTATAGATCGTGATGGCGCCAAACACCGCCGTCAGGCAAGCCAGCGTTGATTTATCAATTTATTCATGTATTTTATTACCTTGGAATTTCTAATTACCAATAATTTAACAGTATAAAATATAATTTACAGAGTAAATGGTGATAATTACGTGATCTACGATAACAACAACCAACAAGAACTCCCAAAACCCGGTGTCACAAGTGCATGAGTATTTTTCTAAGGAGTATAATAATAATACACACCTGTCCCGGAGGTAATAAGACATGGTAAGATTAATGATGCAATGGAGACTCGGTGGACTGCGGTGCGTAACCAAGATTTGCAGCTCACATAAAGTCTTCCCGGCAGGTGCGCCTACGCGTCAAGATGATCACCAAGCGACCTATCAGATCCTGCACATTTAGTACAGAAGTGCAGTATGAGTACGCAAATCAACGCGTACCCAGTAAATATCCAGCCTAACCCCGGAGAAGTAATGACGAGCGGTCGATATCGACACTTACTAGTGGTTTAAATAAATAAGTGATATGATAATTCATAACAAAAATGAAGTGCACAACAATAGTGGGGTAAATCTGAAATCTCATAACTTTTCCGATTTCCTCTTTTAAAACATAAATCGCTCGAATCTTTTATTCTACCTCAAGAGCTCAGAAAGATGCCAAGTGTCAATATCAAATAAATAAGAAATACCATAAAAATTTCTGGGCATCAGTGAAAGGTTTATTTCGTGAATATTCTGACTACTAGTAATATAACGCACGATTGTGCCGAAGTCGTTCGGCCCGATCCAGAGTGATGTGTACACTACCGGCACGAACCAGAGATGTACCTCTATATACTACCGAGGCATTCGGCCCACTCCACAAGAAAGAAAGGAAGTTTCCGAATCACAAGACACGTGTTTACAACATAGTACATGAGCACAAAGTGAATATAACATGTACCATTTTCTCAATTTTTCTTGCCAACAATTTAAGTGATAAGGCTGGGCCTAAGATGTATGAAATCTCTAAATCAAGTTAAATCATTTTTGCAATTAATTAAGTCAACAACTTAAGTTCAAGAAATTCAGATATTGCATGATAAAATCATAAGTCTACCCAGACATAAAAATGCTTTAGCTACGTACGGACTCTCGTCACCTCGTGCGTACGTAGCATCCACAACTAGTAACACATGACAATTACTATCACCTAGGGGTAGCTTTACCCTCACAGGGATAGACAAGAGACTTACCTCGCTCCGAAGTTTTATAGCCGGCCCCAACGCCACTCTAACACCTCAAACCAATGCTTGACGATCCAAAACTATGCAAACAATGTGCAAACCAATCAAAATGTGTTCTAATACCCATAACTAATCAATTTAAACAATTTCCAACTCCGCTCGAAAAGTCGATAAATCAACCCTTGGGCCCACGTGTCCGGATTTCAAAAATTTTCAAAGATAAACTTCACCCATAACATTACGAACTCAAATATATGATTTATTCCAAATTCCATGTCCAATTTGGGGTAAAAATCCAAAATTATCAATTCTAAGTTTTCTCACAAAAATCCCACAATTGTTCCTAAATGCTCTTCTTTAAATCCACATATAAACCTTACATTTGGCTCACAATAAGTGGAAAATTACTTACCTCATGTTACATGATGAAAACTCCTCAAAATTGCCCAAGAACCGAGCTCCAAAAATCCAAAACGAAGAGGGAAAAAAGACCAAGTTCGACCCCTTAATAATCTGCGCAGTTTCGCTTCTACGGCCAATTATCCGTACATGCGGACCCACTTCTGCGGTTAAACTTCCACTCCTGCAGAATTCACTTACCCAGCATGCCTCCGCTTCTGCGACCATTGCCCCGCATCTGCGTAATCGCAGGTGCGGAATTCACCATCGCACCTGCGAGCATTCCGCTCATGCGCATCTGCGTCCATGCAGGTGAGGAAAATGACCTTGCAGATGTGTCCTCTGCTCACCTCCTCCTTGCCCGCTTCTGTGGCCCTCTTCCCGCTTCTGCGGGCTCACACCTGCGGCGCCCACTCGTTGATGCGTTTACACCAGCAGTTGCAAATTCTTCAATAACTCTTCAACTTCAAACCTTGTTTCGAAAATCATCCGAAATCAACCCGAGGCCCCCGGGACCTCGACCAAACATACCAACGGGTCCTATAATACAATACGAACTTAGTTGATCTCTCAAATCACCTCAAACAACATCAAAAACGCGAATCGCACATAGATTCAAGCCTAATGAACTTTGAAACCTCCAATTTCTACAACCGACGTCGAAACCTATCAAATCAAGTCCGATTGACCTCAAATTTTGCACACAAGTCATAATTGACATTACGGACCTACTCCCACTTTCGAAATCGGAATCCGACCCCGATATCAAAAAGTCCACTCCCGGTCAAACTTCCCAAAAAATCATCCAAATTTTCAACTTCCGCCAATTGACGCCGAAATGACCTACGAACTTCCAAATCAACGTCCGGACACGCTCCCAAAACCAAAATCACCATACAGAACTATTTCTAGACTCGGAATCCCAAACTGACATCGATAACATAAAGGTCCACTTCAACCAAAACTTAGGGAATTCTTAAACCTTCAAAATGCCAACCTTCCGTAATAAGCGCTGAAATACTCCCAGGCTACCCGATACTCGACCCGAATATACGCCCAAATCCGAATTCATCATACGATCCTATTGGAACCTTCAAATCCAGATTCCGAGGTCATTTACTCAAAAGTCAAGCTTAGTCAATTCCTCCAGCTTAAAGCTTCTAAAATTAGAATTTTCTTTCCAAATCAACTCTGAACTTCCCAAAATTCAATTCCGACCACACGTACAAGTCATAATACCTGAAGTGAAGCTACTAAAAGCCTCCGACTGCTAAACGACGTGCTAGATCTAAAACGACTGGTCGGGTCGTTATATTCTCCCCCACTTAAACATACGTTCGTCTCGAACGTGCTAAGAACTGCTCCGGAGTTGTCCGAAATCACTGTTTAACACCTCGTGCACCTACCCGTTTCACCACATTCCAGATGAGCACATTAGCTCAAGCTAGTCTGAAGATCCCCCCCTTTTATTTAGTCAAATAATCCTTAGAGCCAAATTCCAACATCCAAAATTCTCTACCAGGCCTGTTCCCAACATACGAACATTGTATCAATCACTACACATTGTACCAAAACATGATTGTATACCTTTTCTGAATTCACACCATGCGCCGCATAATTCACATGATCATAATAACATCCGCTGGCAATAATAGCCACAATTCCACGAATTCGATGCCCACAACACACCTCATGACACATGTAGGTCCTATTCCAACTCTCGTAATTCTGCCACGACGGAAGAGCTATGTAGAAATTCATAACCACTTGCCGAATCAACAAACCATTGAGTCTCTCCTCCTGATAAGAACTATTACCTCATTCTGAACTAAATACGATATTTGCTCTTTAATATGCCTTATATAAATCCGATCGCACTGATCCCAGGTCCAACAATCTCGTCTCACCCAGTACAAGTTGCTCCGGTAATAAGCCACCGCAAACACATAAGGGAGAACGAACTCTGGAAAGGAACTATCTAGTCCGTGTAACGAATAAAATGGCCATCAAATACTATGAGCCTTTCTTAGAGGTAAGAAACAAGTCACCCAAATTAAATATAAAGAATCGTGCTTAACATCTCGATGTTGCGGCGTGCAACCCGATCCAACGTGACACTTTTGCGGCGTGCAACCCAATCCAAATATAACAATATTATGGCGTGCAACCCGATCCACACCACATACTCGTGGTGGCGTGCCACCCGATCCAAACAATATGCCTTTGGCAACGTGCCACCCGACCCGCACATAACAATCAAAAGTAAACACACATCAAGCTGTAACGCTTATACTCATAAAATGTTCGAATATCAACCACAAGCACGCCAAGTACATAATACAAATCCTGGGGAGATTGCGACATACGCTACGAAACTCAAGCACAACTAAGGTGCGAAATATGATCTGCATCCCGAGAGTCATCCTGCTCATATAACATCACAGCTACACGGGACCTCAACACATGTGGGAATAATGAAGTTGTCTCACAACCCA
>AWOL01S0355341.1:0-13788 GCA_000715115.1 Nicotiana otophora | reverse complement strand
CTGCATTCAACCATCCCATGACGTGGAGTCACAAGTACATGAGCTACTAGATTTTACTAAATATATTATTTTGAAAGAAATACAATAATGTATGGAAAGTTGAAATAGTACAATAGAAATAGGAAGATGACTCTGAGGCCTGCGAACGAAATGCAGCTCTACCTCAAATCACCTGGCTAGTATCCGCTAAGCACCTCTTGGGACTCTGCTGGTACCAACGTCCGAGTCTGTACAAGAAGTGCAGAAGTGTAGTATGAGTTCAATTGACCCAATGTATTCAGTAAGTGTCGAGCCTAACCCCGATAAGGTAGTGACGAGGCTAAGACAAGACACCTACAATAAAACTGTGCAATTATATATCAAGAAGTAATGAAATAATAGGTAAAGTATCAAGTATAATAATGGGATAATAACAAGTAAAAGTGATAACAAGTACACAAGTAAAGAGGCATAAAACGGGAAAATAAAGTAAAGTGTCACTAGGTATGCCTCAACTCATAGTTTTACAACAACTCAGAATAAACTTTTAAAAGTAAATAACGAAGCCACAAAGACAAGTCCATATTCCGAATATAAAAGTGAAGAGCAATGAAATCAACAAAACGGTACGGTATTACCTTTCATGCTTTTACTCTCATTCTCACATCATAATATAATAGCAAGCACAGAAACACCCTTCGTGCATATCCTTACATTCTCTCAAGCACGAAAACACCATTCGTGCAATGATATAAATGTATGAATAAAATACGGAAACACCCTTCATTCACAATTACTCTTCCTCACAAGCATGACAACTCCCTTCGTCATTTCACTCTTCCTCACTAAGCATCACATACAACACAATATCAAGCAAGGTGGGAATCTTACTCAACATCAATGATAACATTGGTACACTACTCGTCCTATGAGAATGTTACCACCAATTTAGCACCAACAACCAATCAACAATTCAATGATCTCAACGCCCAATATCTCAATAATCTTAACATCAGAGATAACATTAATATGAGAAATTAAAAAAGTATAAAATCTATCTAAAGTAAGGAAGACAAAATACACAAAGTATCATGGCACAAATAAGGCTAATTCTACCAGGATGCTTATCCCATGACCAACGCATATACATTCGTCACCTTGCATATACGCCGCCCTCAACACATAAATCACATAACAAATAAACTCGATTATACCCTATTTTCCTCAAATCTAGGTTAACTAAGATACGTACCTCTTTCTGGGACACGATCAATCCAACACGACCTTCCCTTTGAAATAAGCCTTCAAACCATACGAATCTAGTCGATTATTACTCAAATAAGTCAAAAAAGCTTTAAAAACTACCCTATTATAAAAAAGGTGCAATCTTTATCATATTCGAAAAAGTCAACTCGGGCCCACATGATCGAAATCTGAAATTAGACCAATTCCCATTTATCCATTCTCCCCCGAGTCTAAATATGTGATTTGTGTCAAGATTGGACCTCAAATTGAGGTTCAAATCCACAAACATGGCTCTCATAAGCTTTTCCTCTAAAACATAATTTCTTCTTTGAAACAACTAGATTTAATGATAAAAATCTTTGGATGTTCATAGAAATAAATAATTACTAGATGAAAATCACTAACCAATGAAGTTGGGATGAAAATATCTTCAAAACTCTCTTCAATTCGTGATCTAGGTCTAAAAAATGGTGAAAAATGGTCAAATTTTTATTTTCAGTTCTTTATATACCTAGGCATCAGGGGCTCTTTGCGTTCGCAGAGCACCTGTCGCATTCGCGAAGGGCACAGTCTAACTGGCCTTCCTGTTCACAAAGGAATATCACCCCAAGCCTTTGCATTCGTGATTAGGAGATCACGTTCGCTATGAAAACCTCATCTGCCTTCCCTAAAGTTCCCAAGTCTATGTGTTCGCATGAGGGATGCCGCGTTCGTGAAGGCTAGTCCCCCCAAGCCCTTCGCATTCACAAGCTGCTCCTCACGTTTGCGTAGAGTAACCTGCCTGTTCCTAAATTTACCTTTCGCGATCACGAAGCACTGAGATACACCAGAAAACTAGCTAACTCTACAAAGCGAAAAATGATCCGAAACTCACCCGAACTCACGAGATCCAATACGAACATCCACACAAGTATAATAATATCATAAAAACTCTATCTCAAGCTCAAACAATCAAGATAACTTCTAAAATCAAGAATCGGTCATTAAAACTCAAGATTTTCAAAGTTCAAAACTCAATTTTCCAGCTTCCCACATAAAGTGCCAAAACTACCTCGGGTCACCTGGGACCCCAAACAAACATGTGTACAAGTCCAAAATTATCATACAGACATACTAGAATAGTCAAAACACTGATCTGAGGTCATTTACTAAAAATATTGACTATGGTCAGCTTTAGCTATTTTTAAAGTCAAAAATCATATGTTTTTCCAAATTTCACATTTAACTTACTGAAAATTTTATGGACCAAGCACACAAGTCATAAATAATTAAATATAGTTATGATAGGGTTCGAAACACAAAAAGGGGAGCTAATACTCAAAATGACCTATCAGGTTTTTACATTATGAGTATGTGCCTTTGGACTCTTCTGTCCAGTACTGTCTCTAGGAGTAGGATTGATGGCACAGTGAGTGGCAAGACAACTATGTGATGAGTATTATATGACTGAGAACTATGCTAAGATAGTTCAGGTGTGACGAGAAAGATTTTCTTGGGATGTATGGGCTATGGATGCTTGATTTTTGTCTTGATGTGTTGTATAGTCTTAATATATGGTTTTATCAATAGATCTTTCAGTTGTTCAGTTGAGGAATGAAGTGGATTATTATATATTATTAATGAGTGTAGAAGCAGGAAGACTAATTGATTGCATAGTGGTTGTGACCATGGGAGGGCCATATGAAGATATTGGTTTGTGGCTAAGCAGGTGGGCTATCTCCTACGAGGAAGTTTGAGGTTGTGTGATTCCTATGAGGCTTAGGTGAAGTTTTATCCTACTATCCAGTGGAATGAATGCACTAAAATTAGAGATCAAATCATTTGAGGAAGTTCGATGGATTTCACGAGAATAAGTATGCACCTGACGGATGTTTTAAGAGGTATGATGACTAGTGTTCTATGAGCTTATGAGGAGATTTAGCAGAGTAACAGTGCGAGATAGTTGCACTTAAGAAAGAACAGTATTGTGGGATATCCGATGATGTGTTTTATGGCTTCGAGCCATGTGAAAGAGTCTGCAATCGACGATTAGGCTATATGGGCATGTGTTTTTATAGTTCCTGGACTAGACTCTGCTTGTGGATTATATATTATATGAGAAAAGTGTTATTAAGGATGATTTAGAGTAAACTATCTGCTNTAGGCAAGCCAACGCACAATAGAAAATGCGAAAGAATTTTAATTAACGATTAATAGTAAGATAATAATAAAACATAAAATCAACTCAAAAGTATACATGATTGGTCTAAGATCAACACTGCATTCAACCATCCCATGACGTGGAGTCACAAGTACATGAGCTACTAGATTTTACTAAATACATTGTTTTGAAAGAAATACAATAATGTATGGAAAGTTGAAATAGTACAATAGAAATAGGAAGATGACTCTGAGTCCTGCGAACGAAATGCAGCTCTACCTCAAATCACCTGGCTAGTATCCGCTAAGCACCTCTTGGGACTCTGCTGGTACCAACGTCCGAGTCTGTACAAGAAGTGCAGAAGTGTAGTATGAGTTCAATTGACCCAATGTATTCAGTAAGTGTCGAGCCTAACCCCGATAAGGTAGTGACGAGGCTAAGACAAGACACCTACAATAAAACTGTGCAATTATATATCAAGAAGTAATGAAATAATAGGTAAAGTATCAAGTATAATAATGGGATAATAACAAGTAAAAGTGATAACAAGTACACAAGTAAAGAGGCATAAAACGGGAAAATAAAGTAAAGTGTCACTAGGTATGCCTCAACTCATAGTTTTACAACAACTCAGAATAAACTTTTAAAAGTAAATAACGAAGCCACAAAGACAAGTCCATATTCCGAATATAAAAGTGAAGAGCAATGAAATCAACAAAACGGTACGGTATTACCTTTCATGCTTTTACTCTCATTCTCACATCATAATATAATAGCAAGCACAGAAACACCCTTCGTGCATATCCTTACATTCTCTCAAGCACGAAAACACCATTCGTGCAATGATATAAATGTATGAATAAAATACGGAAACACCCTTCATTCACAATTACTCTTCCTCACAAGCATGACAACTCCCTTCGTCATTTCACTCTTCCTCACTAAGCATCACATACAACACAATATCAAGCAAGGTGGGAATCTTACTCAACATCAATGATAACATTGGTACACTACTCGTCCTATGAGAATGTTACCACCAATTTAGCACCAACAACCAATCAACAATTCAATGATCTCAACGCCCAATATCTCAATAATCTTAACATCAGAGATAACATTAATATGAGAAATTAAAAAAGTATAAAATCTATCTAAAGTAAGGAAGACAAAATACACAAAGTATCATGGCACAAATAAGGCTAATTCTACCAGGATGCTTATCCCATGACCAACGCATATACATTCGTCACCTTGCATATACGCCGCCCTCAACACATAAATCACATAACAAATAAACTCGATTATACCCTATTTTCCTCAAATCTAGGTTAACTAAGATACGTACCTCTTTCTGGGACACGATCAATCCAACACGACCTTCCCTTTGAAATAAGCCTTCAAACCATACGAATCTAGTCGATTATTACTCAAATAAGTCAAAAAAGCTTTAAAAACTACCCTATTATAAAAAAGGTGCAATCTTTATCATATTCGAAAAAGTCAACTCGGGCCCACATGATCGAAATCTGAAATTAGACCAATTCCCATTTATCCATTCTCCCCCGAGTCTAAATATGTGATTTGTGTCAAGATTGGACCTCAAATTGAGGTTCAAATCCACAAACATGGCTCTCATAAGCTTTTCCTCTAAAACATAATTTCTTCTTTGAAACAACTAGATTTAATGATAAAAATCTTTGGATGTTCATAGAAATAAATAATTACTAGATGAAAATCACTAACCAATGAAGTTGGGATGAAAATATCTTCAAAACTCTCTTCAATTCGTGATCTAGGTCTAAAAAATGGTGAAAAATGGTCAAATTTTTATTTTCAGTTCTTTATATACCTAGGCATCAGGGGCTCTTTGCGTTCGCAGAGCACCTGTCGCATTCGCGAAGGGCACAGTCTAACTGGCCTTCCTGTTCACAAAGGAATATCACCCCAAGCCTTTGCATTCATGATTAGGAGATCACGTTCGCTATGAAAACCTCATCTGCCTTCCCTAAAGTTCCCAAGTCTATGTGTTCGCATGAGGGATGCCGCGTTCGTGAAGGCTAGTCCCCCCAAGCCCTTCGCATTCACAAGCTGCTCCTCACGTTTGCGTAGAGTAACCTGCCTGTTCCTAAATTTACCTTTCGCGATCACGAAGCACTGAGATACACCAGAAAACTAGCTAACTCTACAAAGCGAAAAATGATCCGAAACTCACCCGAACTCACGAGATCCAATACGAACATCCACACAAGTATAATAATATCATAAAAACTCTATCTCAAGCTCAAACAATCAAGATAACTTCTAAAATCAAGAATCGGTCATTAAAACTCAAGATTTTCAAAGTTCAAAACTCAATTTTCCAGCTTCCCACATAAAGTGCCAAAACTACCTCGGGTCACCTGGGACCCCAAACAAACATGTGTACAAGTCCAAAATTATCATACAGACATACTAGAATAGTCAAAACACTGATCTGAGGTCATTTACTAAAAATATTGACTATGGTCAGCTTTAGCTATTTTTAAAGTCAAAAATCATATGTTTTTCCAAATTTCACATTTAACTTACTGAAAATTTTATGGACCAAGCACACAAGTCATAAATAATTAAATATAGTTATGATAGGGTTCGAAACACAAAAAGGGGAGCTAATACTCAAAATGACCTATCAGGTTTTTACATTATGAGTATGTGCCTTTGGACTCTTCTGTCCAGTACTGTCTCTAGGAGTAGGATTGATGGCACAGTGAGTGGCAAGACAACTATGTGATGAGTATTATATGACTGAGAACTATGCTAAGATAGTTCAGGTGTGACGAGAAAGATTTTCTTGGGATGTATGGGCTATGGATGCTTGATTTTTGTCTTGATGTGTTGTATAGTCTTAATATATGGTTTTATCAATAGATCTTTCAGTTGTTCAGTTGAGGAATGAAGTGGATTATTATATATTATTAATGAGTGTAGAAGCAGGAAGACTAATTGATTGCATAGTGGTTGTGACCATGGGAGGGCCATATGAAGATATTGGTTTGTGGCTAAGCAGGTGGGCTATCTCCTACGAGGAAGTTTGAGGTTGTGTGATTCCTATGAGGCTTAGGTGAAGTTTTATCCTACTATCCAGTGGAATGAATGCACTAAAATTAGAGATCAAATCATTTGAGGAAGTTCGATGGATTTCACGAGAATAAGTATGCACCTGACGGATGTTTTAAGAGGTATGATGACTAGTGTTCTATGAGCTTATGAGGAGATTTAGCAGAGTAACAGTGCGAGATAGTTGCACTTAAGAAAGAACAGTATTGTGGGATATCCGATGATGTGTTTTATGGCTTCGAGCCATGTGAAAGAGTCTGCAATCGACGATTAGGCTATATGGGCATGTGTTTTTATAGTTCCTGGACTAGACTCTGCTTGTGGATTATATATTATATGAGAAAAGTGTTATTAAGGATGATTTAGAGTAAACTATCTGCTGGATACATGATGTAATATGCTTTATTGGTATAGAAAGGTTGTGGAGTGACTCGGGTTTGCTATTCGTTATGGAGATGGGGTGCAAGGAGAAAGGATTTTCTTGGTTGCTTAAGGATGAGGTTGTAATTTAAAGTATTTATGTGCTAATAGAGCACAAGCCGCTCGACGCGTGTTGGCTGTACATTGAAGTTAGAGTAGAGTGGATGACTCTCGAGAAAGACTTAATGAATTCAAGATTCAAATGTGGTATCTAAGGATTTTTAGATTTGTGTGTGGTTAAGATATAGGACTTTTATTGGATGGTGCTGAGATGTGTAATATTTCTATATGATTATTGATTCTATATTCAGTATTAGAGAGATAAAAGAAACAACTTTAGATTCGCAAAAGGTATCTTCAGAGCGAGCATTTCGGTTTGAGTTACTTTTGGGTTTGGCAGTCTGCATGACTTAGTTTATTTAGATGGATTCGGTTCTGATAATAGGTTTTGAAGAGTTTATGATAGTTTTGACCACAAATTGAGATTGGTGTATTCTATGGGTATATAAGGTTTGTTGCGTGTTGTGATATTCTCCTGGATTGGGTTAAGTGGAATGTTTTTGGTTGATGGAGTGTTTGTCCTACTCGTGATTCAGAGTTGATGATGAGATTCTCATATTTTTATATTGTAGCATAGTAGATAGAGAGATCTACATGAGACATTGAGATAGAATGGAAAAGGTTGTGGTCAGTTTTGAAAGGAAGGTCATGAGTTCTAGAAATCATGAGGGATTTCAGATATTTAAGAGTATTCTAGCACTATCTTATACTACCAGAGGAGGTGCGTGTTGTAGAAGACACATAGTGTATTTATTTGCGGATACTTGACTAGTATTACCGAAATATCATATTTACTGACTGCTGATGCTCAAGTTTTGCTACTTGGTGCTGAAGGTTAGGGGAGTATCTCCCATGGGGTGATTATGGATGCGTGACGTGTCAGTCATTTAAGTGGGAGAGTTAGAGATCAGCTACAGAGATTCCTGTATCCTTGAGGTTTAGAGATTGAATGTTCTAAGAGGTAGACTATTCCTTTGATTGCGGACTATGAAAGTATGTCAAGGATTCAACAACTAAATGTACGTATTATGGATAGGATCACTGTGGATTTTGGAAGGTTATTTACTTATTTCGAGATGATTTAAATCGATTGGGGGCTTATTTGTAGGCCTAATGAGAATGTCTATTCTATACTGGATTGGATTTGATTACTCAGTGCAGCTTTTTCAATGGTGTGTCATCGGGGGGAATGGATGTTATTTATGTCCTGATATGTTCACTGTGTTACTCTTTTATGCTACGATGTGTTGTGATGCTATTTGACTATTTACATGAATGATGTGGTTCTGTTTAGGCTTTATGGCGATATGTGAGTGAGATGGCTCTGGAAATATTAATTTTCTTATTGCACCTCAGTCGTGCTTACCGTTTCCGCAATATATTATGCTATTCGTTCCCCCTATGGTAATGTTTATGTATTGTATGTACTTGTTGTTGGTACACATGTATTTGGTGAGTATAAGAATTATGGTGTATGGGTATTCCTATGTGGATTGGTATGTTTGGATTGAGTTGTGTGCTACAATGGAGTTTTGTTGGGATACAATTCTTTGTGCTTATTCCGTGTGTTTTGTTTCTCCCTTATGGGATAGATTTATAGCATTGTGCCTTTGTGGTTGTATCTGTCAGATTTGTTGGATAGTTCTCTTATTTCGTTCTCCTTTCATTATTGGTCACTTTCAAGTTGTTTCTTGTTTGGTGCATGGATTGTGACGTATATGGTTCTAGGTGGAATTTGGTGTGTCCTATAGGTTGAGCATCTTGTACTGGGTGAGATGAGGTTGTTGGACCTGGAACTAGTGCAATTGCATTTGGATAAGGTATGTTGGAAGGAGGATGTCATTAGCCAGCTTAGAATCCAATAATGGTTCTTGTCGAACAAATGAACTACACGACTTGTCGATCTGATGGTGGTTAGGAGTTTCTACATGTTCCTTTCATCATTATCAGTGTTGAGAAGGGTTTAAATAATGTTTTATTTTATATGAAGTGTAATACCAATACCAGATTTGGTAATGAGCAACTATTGTGGTCAGAATAAATTGTAATCGGTGAATGAGTTATGTGGTACATCATATGGTTATATCTTGGGAGTGTATTTATAGCTTGATGCAACTAGTTGAGATTGACACAGTATGTATATACAAGAATCGGCTATTAGAAGGAGTTATGGATGTTGGAACTTAGTTCTAAGGATTGTAAGCTAATGTTGAAGGAAGAATGGACTGAGGTGATGTGAGATAACCCACGAGTATGTGTATGATGAGTTTACATAGTAATTTGGTAGCTTTGGAATGACTCTTGGAACATTCAAGGACGAACGCATGTTTAAGTGGGGGAGAATATAATGACTCGACCAATTGTTTTGAGCTTTAGCATTTTTGTTCGGTGGATTGGGACTTGAATAGCTTCATATGATGTGTTATGACTTGCGTATGTGGTTGGTTTTTGTAATAACCCGACCGGTCATTGTGAGCTCTAGCATGTCGTTCGGTGGTTTGAGACCTTGAGTATATTCACTTTATGTATCATGTCTTGCACGTGTAGTCGGTTTTGATTTTTTACAACCTCGGAGTTGATTTGGAAGAATAATTCTCAATTCAAAAGCTTTAAGTTGGAAGAGTTGACCAAGATTTGACTTTTGAGTAAACGACCTCGGAATCGAGATTTGGAGGATCCTATATGTTTTTTTAAGGTAATTTTTGACTTGTGCGTATGTCCTGGTTGAGTATCAGATGGTCCGTAAGGGATGCAATACTTATTGTTAGAATTTGTATTTTGGAGGTTTTTGAATTTTTTTAAGTTTGACTTGGAGTAGACTTTGGTGTAATCGGATTTTAGGTGTTGTTCCTGGATCTTGGATAACTTTATTTAGTTGATTGGAGCTTGCATGTGAAGTTTGGGCATGATCCGGAATGTGTAAGTGTGATTCGGACGCGTTTGGCGAAGTTTGAAGATTTGAATGTTAAGAAAAGGTTTTTGATCATCGATTCGTAGTTTTGATGTAATTCGTGGCATTTCAAGCCTTTGGATAAGTTTGGATAAGGTATGGGGACTTGTTGGTATGATTGAACGGGGTCCCGAGGGCCTCAGGTGTGTTTTGGGATGGTTTCAAACCAATTGCCTTTGGTTTGAAGCTACTAGTTTCTGGTGTCATTGGTATGCATTGCAATCATGGGGAAGGATTCGCGGTCGTAGAGTGTTGTGTGCAAATGGGGTGAATTCGTTCTTCGCGATCGCGGTTGAGGTTTCGCGATCGCGGTGAATGATATAGTGGTGCTTCACGTTCGCGTGGTGAGGTCCACGAACATGATGTGTTGGTGAGGCTGGCCTGGTTTGGAGGGGTGCTCATCGCGATCGCGTGATGGAGTTCGCGATCGCGAAAGGAGAATTTCTGAGGCTGGAAGGTTTGGCCTTCGCGTTTGCGTAGGCTTGTCAAGCTGAGTATTGCGATGGCGAGCGGGACCTCATGTTAGCAAAGAAGGATTTCCTGGGCGAGACTGGTTTGACATTCGCGATTGTGAGGGTGCTTCCGCGATCGTGAAGAAGCACAACTAGGCAGTGTATAGGTTAGAAAATCGAGGATTTGCTCATGTCAACTCATTTCTCCCTTGCTAAGGTGATTTCAGGCAATTTGAAGGGGCCATTTTCATCATCTATCATAAGGTAGGTGATTCCCACTTGTTGTAAGTTAAATACATGGCTTATATATAGATTTTAACATGAAAATTATTAGAAATTATGAGATATTGGAAGAAATCTAAAAAATGGTATTTTTGAGTTTTCACCTCAAATTGGATATGGAATTGGTTATAAATTATATATTTTAGTTTGCGATGCTAAGGGTAATATTTATCTTCGAGAATTTTCAGAATTCGGGTGTGTGGGCCCGAGAGTTGACTTTGTTGACTTTTCGTGTGGAGTTCGAAATTATTTCTAATATTCAATTATGAGTCTTTCAGTATATTTTGATTGGTTTGCAAGTTCTTTGACTAGTTTTAGATCATTTAACATTTGTTTGAGATGTTAGAGAGGCGTTAGAGCTGGTTATCGAATTTCGGTGTCTGTTAAGTCTCCTGTCTAACCTTGTAAGAGAGAATTTATCCTATAGATACTATATTTGTTATGTGCTATATATTATAGGAGCTACGCACATATGAGGTGACGAGTGTCAGTGCGTATGCAAAATTCTTGATTATGTCCGAGTAGAGGTAGACTCAAATCATATTTTATTTGTACTAATTGAGATATCCTTGCTTGCTTAAATGCTTTAGTTCATCTTCTTGCCCGAGACTAGACCTGCATAGAGTATCGAACTTTACTATTCTAGACACCTGACGTGCTACTTGATTAGCCGCGGAAATTATACTTTTTCTTACGGATTTCTTCCGTGTTGCATATATTTGTCATTTTCATGAGTTCATAACTTGCACATATATTCGCAAGTTAGGCTGATGACCCGCCAAAAGTTTCATCATTCTTATGGATCGGGCTAAACACATCACCAGTACTATTATAGATTAGGCTGTAGGACCTCGACAATATTATGAGATGCATCTACGGATCAAGCCGTACGACCTTCGCACTGTACACTATTTTATAGAGAGTCAGCGTACCTATGAGTCTTCCAGACTTGAGATTTGGCATTTTATTTATTATTAAACATATAAATGTCCTATTCGAGGTAGTATTCGGTATGTGAGGATTTCGTATCTACTCTTCTGTTAAGGATCGTGTTATATACATTTATCTGTTTTCGTTGCCTCTACCTACTATGTTTCACACCTCTCTACTTTTTATTGTACTTCGATTATTGGACCATTTGTAAGTTTCGATATCGACCCCCCGTCACTACATCTTTGAGGTTAGGCTAGATACTTATTGGGTACGTGTTAACTTACGTAGTCATACTACACTTCTGCACTAATTATGCAGGTACTGAGATAGGTAAATACGATGGTCATCTAGGCGCATTGGCATAGCTGTTGAGAAAACTTTATGGTGAGCTATATTCCATGTTTCGATCTGCAGCACACGGAGTCCCCGTCCTATTCATTTACTACATTATGTCTATTTCTTATTTCAGACAGATGTTGTAGTAGTGTTGTATATTCTAGTAGATGCTCATGCACTTGTGACACCGGATTTTGGGGATTAATATGCTTATTCTTGGTGGTATTCTATTATGTTATCTAGATTTATGTTTGACCAAATTTGAAAAATTAAAATAATATCAATATTTTATTATGGAAATGAATAATTCCAGTTATTTATTTCATTATATGTTTCGATGCACTTTGAATAATGTATTGGCGTATAGATTTAATTATCGTCTGGCCTAATGGCAGTGTTGGGCGCCATCACGGCCTATGGTTGAAATTAGGTCTTAATAGTTTTGATGTTCTCAAGGTTCAGGATTGAGTGTCCCTCCATATTTGGATATATCTCGTGATTCTTTGAGTGTCCCTCTATATGTGTCTAGGTATGTGGGAGATTCTATTGTAGTAGTTCGTGTTTATCGGTCGTGTTTGGTCACTATCAGTGGTTTTGTGCTCAGAGTTGACCTTTTGCTACTCAGTATGGTGGTTGACATGATATTGGGCATAGATTGGTTGTCGCCGGATTACGCTATTCTGGATTGTCAAGGGTAGATTGGATTATATTCCTAGTAGGGTGGAGTCCTTTCTTAAGGCACAACAAATGGTTAAGAAGGGGTGTGAAGCATATCTAGCCTTTGAGAGGGATGTCAGTGCTAATACTCCTACCATTGAGTCAGTTCTGGTAGTGAGAGATTTCCTATATGTGTTTCAACAGACCTACCGGGCTAGCTTCCCAATAGGGATATCGATTTTGCTTACCATATTGTATGGCACCATTGGAATTGAAGGAATTAAAGGAACAACTTCAGGAGTTGCTTGATAAGGTGTTCATCCGACTGAGCGTATCGCCTTGGGGTACTCTAATTATATTTGTTAAGAAGATAGACGACTCTAAGGACGTGTATTGATTACAAGCAGTTGAACAAGGTTAAAATCAAGAACAAGTACCCACTACCACATATTAATGATTCGTTCGACCATCTTCAGGGTGCTCAAGTATTCTCAAAGATTGATTTGATGTCGGGGTATCATCACTTGAAGATTTGGGATTTAGATATTTCGAAGAAGGCCTTTAGGACTCTCTATGATCACTATGAGTTTTTGGTGATGCCACTTGGGCTGACCAACGCCCTAGCAGCATTTATGCACTTGATGAATTGTGTGTTCCAGCAATATCTTGATTCTTTAGTTTCATTGACGACATATTGGTGTATTAACGCAACTAGGAGGATCATGAGCACCACTCGAGTATCGTGCTCCAGACTTTGAGGGAGAAACATTTGTATGCTAAATTCTCCAAATGTGAGTTCTGGCTTGATCTAGTGGAATTTTGGCCCATGTGGTGTCGAGTGATGGGATTAAGGGGGATTCGAAGAAGGTGGAAACAGTTCAGAGTTGGCCTAGACGGTCTTATGCTATGGAGAACAAGAGTTTTCTAGGACTGGACGAGTATTATTGCCGTTTCATGGAGGGGTTTTCATCCATCAGTTCCTTTGACCAGATTGACTTAGAGGGGTGCCCCATTCAGGTGGTCCGACGAATATGAGGGGATCTTTTAAAACCTCAAGATCGCCTTGACCATAGCTTCGGTTCTGGTTTTGTCTTCACATCGAGTTCTTATATAGTTTATTATGATGCTTCACATTTTGGCATTGGGTGTGTATTGATACAGAAGGGTAGAGTGATTGCTTATGCTTCACGTCAGTTGAAGCCCCATGAGAAGAACTATCCAGTACATGATTTAGA